>CM077239.1:11111348-11272816 GCA_039654775.1 Spinibarbus caldwelli | reverse complement strand
CATATATATTAAGTTCAATAAATACGAAAAGAAAGCAGAATAAGAAAAGGACAGTTATGAAATAATTACCCCAAAGCAAGTTTTCCTTACCTGTGCATCACTGATCTCCACTCGCAGGTATATCTCTCCATGCCGCTGCGCCCAGTACACGTGAGGTGTAAGAGCCTGCATTGCAAATATTCACATTAAATAATGCGCCTTACTCAGATTTAACAATGAATGACAGGCAATGTAAAGCCGGAAGACGTTTCCAAGGATGCTGTCATTTGTCCAGAATATTCTTCGAGTGCGCATGCGTCACCGCCCACCGTTTCAAGTTCCGGAAGTATCCCATTCATTTTATATAAAATGTAAAAAGTAAAAGGTTTTAAGCTTTGAATCAAACCATCCTGCTCTGAGACAAATCGCAGCATTCAAACAGAGATTTAAAAAAACGGAAATCGGAGAAAAGGACAACGGTACAAGAAATGAACTACGCTACCCATGAAGCACTGCGAATGACGTAATCGAACAAATAAACTACAATAATATATAAATTATGCGAAATTAAGAAATAAATACAATTTGCTATACAAAACTATCAGTTTATCGATTTTAATTATTTATTAAATATAAAATACACTATATTTATATATAGCCTATAATTGAGCTGAGCTCAGGGTGTAGCACAATTCGTCACCGGGAATTACTTTTTTTTTTTTTTAATGAAGTTCAAATTATATTTAATTTTCAAAAATAAAGGCGTACATTATCTTATATGTAGGATAGATATTACCCGTCTAACGGCTTGGTATGTTATTTTACGCGGTACTTCCAGCCAGCGACGGCGCTGTAACAGCTCTAATGTTTACGGAAGTAACTTAACGTTAGACAAAACGTGAAGAATGAGCGACGACTGACACGCACGGACTCGAGGCTCACTGCTCATTAAATGTGCAGTTTAAATGTCCAATAAAATTTCTCAACCCGAACTACATTTCAAATATGAATGATACAAATTTCATACCTTACAATACCTTAGACAGAGGAAAGTAAGCAAATATAAAGTCTTGTATAGTTAACAAAAAGATTAAGTTGTTTTTATGATGCAGCAGAATTCTGAATCTGATCATATACAACTGGACTTGCAAAGAAATAGTACAAGATTTCATGTTCTGGTCGGTTTGACTGGTAGTGTAGCTGCACTCAAGGCGCCTTTGTTGGTAACACAACTACTTGAGATTCCAGGGGTAAGTGTGTGTGTTTACATATATATATATATATATATATATATATATATATATATATATATTCAGACAATTCAAACCGTTTATGCATGATTTTACAGAGCCACTGCTGTCGTTGAGTTTATCATGCTCGCCAATGTCATTGTTATTTCCCATATTTATCCACTAGAGAGTGCTATTTGTTACAACGTTGAAAGTTATTCTAATATGACTATATATCTTAATTTATAGAAGACAAAGTAAACTTTTTAAAAATGAAAATGGTGTTAGTTTTCTTTTATTACAATTAAGTTAACATAGGGGTCATTTTTAGATCATTTTAAATTAAGTTATTTTATGTTAAGTGGCTGTTGCATTTTGCCTTTCAGAATAAATAAAATAGAGTATATTTAAAAAAAAAAAACTAATAGGTTTTTTCTTGTGTACATTATTTTGCATTTATTTATTCGTTCATTCATTCATTTGATTTATAAATAAATAAGTTAATAAATATATACAGTTTATTAAAGAAAAAAAAACATTTATTTAATTTATTTTCATATATTTATTTTTATTTTGCGATTTTGTCCTGTTCATTTGTTATTGTGAATTTTTAATTATTTAAAATTTGGGTCAAATTTGCATCAAGGTTAAAAGATATGTTTTAAAGATACATTAGGTTTTTTATGATGTGAACACGTCATTTTTTTTCTGTTCTGTTCTCTAGGTTGATGTCCGTGTGGTCACCACAGACCATGCCACTCATTTTTATGATATCAGTGAAGTCCCTGTCCATGTGTACACAGATAAGGATGAGTGGGAGGTAAGTACAGCCTTTGAAGAGGAGGCGTTGCATTTTCACTATTCAAAGAACAACATAATATTGTTTTCTGCTGTGACGCTACATCAGTAGCCAGATTGGCCTGATAAGAGCATTTTTCATAGAATATATGAATGGCTTTCTTTATATTTCTATGCTAGATGTGGACAAAGCGCTCTGACCCTGTGCTTCATATCGAACTTAGACGTTGGGCAGATCTTCTAGTAATTGCTCCACTGGATGCCAACACCCTTGGTAAAATTGCCAGTGGAATATGTGACAGCCTCCTGGTAGGTCTTGTATTTATTACATTGTTGTGGCATTTTGTATGGATTTGTTTTGATACATTAGTATCTGAGTGAGTTTACCCTTTCTGCCGATGACAGACATGTGTGGTGCGGGCCTGGGACACCAGCCGTCCTCTGCTCTTCTGTCCTGCTATGAACACAGCCATGTGGCATCACCCTATCACTGCACAGCAAGTCGCCACACTTAAAAGCTTTGGCTACGTTGAGATACCATGCATTGCCAAAAAACTAGTCTGTGGAGATGAAGGTATCTTCTAGGAAAACGTATGGTTTTTATGAGGCTGTTGCATTGATAAGGAAAAATGGAAGAGATAAAAAAATTCTCATCAACGTGTGAAATCACTCATGCATTATTCGTTAACTGAAGATCAAACAGATGGAATCTGGCAGGCTTTGATTAGCATGCTCCTTGATCAAAGGAGGATTTAATGAATTAATGTTTCTTGTGTTTTGGCTCGTCTTACATTACATCTTGGTGTCTTCACAGGTAAAGGTGCCATGGCAGAGGTTTCAACTATTGTTGAAACTGTCAAACAATACAAACCAGAAACATCCTGAATGACCTCGGACTAAACATACCAGTGGTAAACAGACACAAGGCCTATTTTCTGATTAAAACTACAAATTTCAAGAATAAAAAATAATAAAGGGAATTATGATTTTTTTTTTCTCACATCTATGAGTTTATATCTCACACTTCTGACTTTTTTTCAAAATTGTAAGATAGAAACTCAGAATTGTTAGATATTAACTTGAAATTCTAAGACAAAATAGTCAGAATTGTGAATAAATTGCAATTACAATTCTTAGAAGAAAAGTCAAAATTATGAGATGTAAATTTACAATTGCAAAAAAGGTCAGAATTGGGATAAAAAAAGTCACTTTTTTTTTTTTACTTTTTTTATTTCAAAAATTGCTCAGAATTCAGAGAAAAAAGTCAGAATTGTGAAATGTAAACTCAGAATTGTGAGAAAAAAGTCAAAATTCTAAGTTTACAATTCACAAATCTGACCAATCTTTTCTCAGAATTGCTATTTTACATTTTGGAATTCTGTTTATATCTCACAAGTCACAGCTGTGACTTTTTTCTTAGAATTGTGAGAAACAAAGTCTGAATTGTGAAGTCGCAATTACCCTTTTTATTTTCATTTTTTTCGTGGCAGAAACAGGCTTCCATAGTTATCTGCACAAACAAAAAAGACCATTTAAAGTGTTTATGATATGTAGAAAGTGTAATATTTTAGTCTTTTACAATTATATGTTTCATTGTTGAGAAACAAACATTATTTTTCTGTCATTTATGTTTCTAATGGTTGTATTCATTACATCCATTTATTTTACATAGTAATTTAAAAATAAATTACTCTTTCAATATTGAAAAGGTTCCTCCTTGTTAAGCGTCACATATCAGCATAGTTGAATGTCAATATTGTTTAATCTTTGGATCTGCCCTGGTAGCTAATCCTTATTTTGAAACTAATTATGATAAATGATCAGAAGACTGACACTGTCTGTTGTTACTTAATGGTATCAGATTAATGAGCACAAAAGTCATGTAATGCTTATGACAAATAGGATATAATAGGACGTATTTATGTTTGGTGAGGTTTACTTGATAATTTAACTGTTTTAAATGTTAGAAGTCTTAATTTTGACATAAATGTGGCCTTGGATTACCTCTCGAGGGCCTCAGAGGTCGAGTGAGGGGCCTCTAACCGCAACAGCAGCAAGAGATATTCATGAAAATAGTCTCAGGTTGTACTAAAAGATACGAATGCGCTTAACACCTCCAAATATCTTGTTTTGTTCAGGTACATATCCTGCTGTAGGTTACCGTTGGAAATATGTTCCATCTGTTAATCATATGTGGTTAACCACCTTGATTCTCATTTGGCTAAGATACACCAACAGCACGAGCATAGATATGATTTTTATTTTATTTATTTTTATTTTTTTTGCACCCTTCAGCTACTGTTAAGTATCACCATGAAGCATTTTCTGGTGGAAGTTTTCCAGATCCATCTTCAAGCATGATTTGACACCTGTTAATCTTTGCTATAAATATGTACAATATTTTAACAGTACTAAGATTTAGAGGTTTAAATAAAGAGGAAAGTTTAATCTGGAGAGTGTGGTAGTAAGATTTTAAAGATTTTTTAAAAATCTAGGTTTAAAGGATATAGTAGCGATACTGTTTAATTCTGTCTTTACTTATTTTCTCCTTATATCCAAAAGTGTTGAAATGTTACATTTCCTAAAATATAATATTTTGGGCACTTTCATCTGCCCAAACATTTTAGGTTCCCCTCTGTAATAAAGTAGAAGTGTTAAACGAGAAATTCTACTTTGCACTTCCTAAAACTTAAATCGCACTCTCAGTTAATTTGGTATTTATGTGTACATTCTTTTTTATAACAAAGAATCACTGTTTGCAGTATTTCTGTCCATTAACATCATGCCAGCATTTAATGGAGTTTTCAGAGAAAAAAATGATAGAAACAAGTGTCAGGGGAAGCACACCAGATGAGTTTTAGTCAGTATTTGAATATTTCAATTGTTAAATCAAACAAATCCATTTGTATAGGTTTCCCCTATATGGCATATATTCTTAATAGCTCTTGTTCCATTTACCTACTTTCTCTACATAATCTTTCCCTTCATCCCGATCATTCTTTTTTGTGTCTTTTGCTCAAGGCTAAAGATTTATAAAATGTCTGGTAAACACACAAGTCTGACATTGGGGTTAGAACAAAGGGTGTATCTATGTCACTGCGGTTTAAAAGGATAGATAACATCCTGCTAATGTGTGTATAGGGATAAACAGCTTATATGAACATTTATACAATCCGTGAAACTGTTTTTAAGAGACACAATGTTCAAAAACAACTTTCTTTGGACCAGTTAAAACCACTCCAAAACATGCATATATATATAAATATATTAAATACCTTTTATAAAACTGAATAATTAAAATCATGTTTAATGTGCTATTAAATTAATCATTTAATTTTCGAATTTGCTGTTCTGTTTAAATTTTGTGGAAAATAGGCTATTTAATTCAAATGTTTCCATTGCGACAGTGTACACCTTAACATATCCCACCATTTGGGAATGTTGTAATAAGAGGTTAAAATTTCCTTTTTTTTTTAATTTTCAATAGGTAGTTTGAAGTCTTTGAAGAACTTTTTTGCATCATGCTAAATCATCTCATATGAAAGAATCAGTAGCTGTTGGGTAAGTCAAACAGCCATAATGGGAAATGCTGCATACACTGGCACATTAAATTTTAACATTTAATCAAAACACTTGTTCATCCTTATTTGTTTAGCAAAGCAGCTGAGGTGTTGTCATCAGATGTGGTGCTGCTTTACACACAGTCCCCAGTCTGATGCGGTGTCCTCTTGTCATTGGCTGCCAAGCCAGACTTTAAAAACAGGCTCTCCGGCAGGAGGGGAAACATTTATCAAGCAGGTGCTGGAAGAGTGAAATCAACTGAGTGTAATGCGGAGGAGGCTCCTATCTCTTGGCATGCTAAATGAGAGTGAAATATTCTTAGTCACATGTGGGTTGTACACGGCACTGATCTGTGTTAGTCAAGGCCAGTTCACTGAAATGCACTTTGTGGAGGAGTGACAGGAAACTACATGGGAAATATATTGTGAAACATTAAGAACCAAATTATTGCACAATTCTGGTGCAATTACGTCCACCTCTTTTGAAGACTTGAATTGTTTTATAGTAATATAATTAACAGTTTTTGTCCATGCGCGAGCCTTATGTTTTATCATCATAGAAAATCTAATTTATGATATTAAACTGCACACACAAAGGACTTGCATGCACATACGGGGCACAGGTGTACCCCAACAGATTGCTTGATGTTGGAGGTGTCACTAAGTTTGAGTAAACACTTGTCACATTTCCTGCTTGTAGTCCTTTGGAGATGCTGACAGGCCCTTGGTGCTTCTTCCCCAGGTAGCTGAAAGGTAATACAGATATGGCTGATGTAATTCTACAGCTGAGTGAACTCATGGCTCCTGACTGTAGCTCCTGAGCTGGCACGGTTTCATCACTCATACTAAACATATTACACGGTTAAATTAAACACGTGCAAACTAGCACGATTGCTGCTGCTGCTAAAATGGTACAGCTGGAAACATTTGAGAATAAAATAGTTAGGGTTCGTAAACTAAGAAGTAACCATTTTTAACAGCATTTATAAATCTATGTTTGTTATTTATAAAATTACCTTTCATAATACATTCAATTAACTCAATTCATGTGAATTTATTCTTGATGTTACAAATGTATTACTATATGAAGAGACTATCTATTTTTCATTGTTCATGTCTTAAAAGAATGGTTCACCTGAAAATGAAAATGTACTCCCTCAAGCCTTCGAAGATGTAATTTAGTTTGTTTCAGAGGATCCATTGGTGAGCATGGTGATGTAATGCTATATTTCTCCAAATGTGAAGAAGAAGCAAACTCATCTACATCTTAGATGGCTTGAGGGTGAGTACATTTACAGCAAATTTTCATTTTTGGGTGAACTGTTTCTTTAAGATGTGCCTGCAAAAAGTTACAACCATTGAACTTCAATATCTCCTAACTATCACTATTTTCTGTTGTTTTCTTCCTTATTCAGAGATGGGTATTTCCAAGATATTTTAATGTATTTCCTTAATATGACTGCTAAAACACCTTACAGCTTAAATTTCAGTGAAATAAAAATATGATTGAGGCATCAAACATTACAACTTCCAAAGGGCCACATGTAGAACATCAGGGTTATTGTGCATACTTTTTTGAGAATTAAAAAAAAAAAAAACTCGCCCCACCCCCCTCCCCAGAACTGGTTTAATTGGTCACAACCATTACATTAACTGGAAGCACTCATGCTTTGGCTTCCTTTTTCCTTTATCTACCCAAGTTATTTCACAACCTTTGTTCTCCCTCTGAATATTGTTCCCTTCCTGAACTGTTTGGACTCTTTAGATAAAATGGCAAACAGTTATGGCTTCTGCATAAAAAAAAAATATTGAAATCATGAAGTTTCACTTTATGCAAAAACAACTGTGCTTTTAGAACATTTCTAATACTTTAGAACAATGAGAACACAAAATGCCATAGTATAGGTGTGAGAAAACCTTAGAACTTTGGCTAAAGCTTCTCTCAAAGGTATAAACAATTGTTCTTCCAATAATGTTAATAATGATGTTGTCTTCAATAATGTTAAAAATAATGTTCATTCAAAACTGATCTGGTCTTTAATAATGTTCTAACGTTTAAGTGAGACATTTGTCTAATGTTTTTGAACTGTTTAAATGAGAACATTCAAAAATAACATTCCCATAATGTTTGCAAAATGGGAATTTCCCATAACTTTGTATATAATGAAGGAAAAATGGGTTACACTTTACTTGAAGGGGTGTGCATAAGACTGACATGACACCTTCATAATCATATTCATGATATTCATGACATGACACGTCATGAATATGTAGGTTTTTTATGCATGTTTATGACAACCGTCATGAAGTGTCATTCGCTCAGTTATGTAATTTTTAATGCAAAGATGACATTGTTTGAGATGTCTTTGTTATGGGCTAGGGTTAGGGGTAAGGGTAGGGTTAGGTCAAATAATGTCATCTTTGCATTAAAAATGACAAATGAGCGAATGACACTTAATGACAGTTGTCATAAACATGCATAAAACCTCCTTCATATTCATGACATGTGTCATGTCATGATTATGAAGGTGTCATGTCAGTCTTATGCACACCCCTTCAAGTAAAGTGTTACCAAAAAATGTTTTCCAAACACTGGATGTTTTGAACATTCAGAGAACTTTCAGAAATAACATTTTGACATCTCACTGGGAGTGTTAGAAAAACATTCTCAGAACATATTTTTGTTAGCTGGGAATTGATTTGGATAATCTAACAGCATTGTTTTCATCTTCTCTTATAGGGTTTTATATAAAGATCTTCTGGGCCATCTGTTGATGAGCATTAATGCATAACACAATGGAAACTGGAAGCACAAGGCATTGTATGAAATCCTGTAGAGACTCTGCTCCTGAGGAAAGACCATCCCTTGTGGAACAGGGGGTCTTACAGAGGACATCAACTTGTCTAGACTACGTAGATGCAGTCTCGATGGGCAAAAATTAGACACAGTTGACCGATGTACTGTATCATTTATTCTGTATTTTTCTTATATAATATTGTAAGTCCACAATTTACTCAATGATTATACATGTATCATTACATATGTTGTATTTTTCATATATGTAATACTTTCAGTCCAATGATTATACATGTATCACTCTCAATCAGTCTCTCTAATTGCATTTTCCAGGCATTTTGTCTTTGTTGTCTCAACAAATAAAGTCTAATTTTGTCATCTGGAACTCTACTTGATTTTTTTCAACAATCATGTCTTCTTTACAAAATGTATACCAATTACAATAGACCTACTTTACAGTAGTGATGAAAAATACTTTGTGTGCATGTATCTGATTCACTCCAGATATCAATTATTATGAAATAAACATATGATATAGATTCTGAAAATAAATGACCTAGTTATTTATGGCCAACCATTAACGCAAGCAAGGCGACAGGGTTCAATAAAGAACAGACAGCTGGAATACTTTATCTCTGCCATCTGTGTTGTACAAACCTGAAATGCAGAGATTCCTTGTTGGGAAAAAAAAAAAAATCTGACTTTGAAGAATCCTCTAGATTACCCTTTATCATACTTGTTTTATTATAGTGTAAAACAAGAGCTGTTGTTTCTAAAAGGGATATTTTTCTTCCTTTTTCATTTTTGCTATTTTATGAACAAAACAGATTAAATATCTTTCAAAATAGCATCTTTTGTGTTCCACAGAACAAATTAAGTCATACAAGTTTGGAACGGCACAATTAATTTTTGAGTGAACTATCCCTTTAAATTTGAAGAGGGTTTGTAAATCATTCATACTCATATATTATTGCTGCAGTGTCTGCTCTGTAGTAAATGGTCATGTGCAATAGCACATAGTTAAAGTAAATGGATAACTGATGTACCTTATTTATGTGAGGTGATGAATTAAAGCAACTTTTCCTTCCAAGCAATATTTACTTTTGCTTATCTGGGTCAGATACTCAAGACATCATTCTATGATTACAGAGAGCAATTTTCATAAGGGTTTCTATAATTAAAGGAAGTGATGCAGAAGTTATTGGCCATGCATGTTTGCCCTCAACCATTTATTATACAAGATGATACAATATCTTTGATACTAGCATGGATACTGACAATGAAGCTCTTGACCTTTTGCAGGGAATGTTCCTTCCATCAGTTCTAACAATCACAAGATGTGACATTTTATACACTTATTCTTATTTTTAAAAGATGTCAAATTCTGTACATTAACTCATTTAATTTAATTTAAATAGCTGGAATCTTTCTGAAGGATGGTGTGAATCAAGTATTTCCAGCAGATCTCTTACAGATGTATTAGAAGCGCATAAACATATTAGCAATTCAAGCTATAATTATTCAGAAAACATTTTGCACCCATAAGAGACAAGTATCCCTACAATGAAAGTCAAAACTTCATTGGACCCCATTGCCTTTCATTGTATGTACATAAAACAGTTAAAACATTTTTAGTATTGTATATTGTGTTCCACAGGAGAAAGCAAATCATACGAGTATGTGAAGACATGAGTGCGAGTAAATGATGACAGACGTTTCATTTTGTTGGATTGTTATGTATTCAATTCTAACTAGTCAAAAATAAGGCTACACCCTCAGAAAAAAGACAAAAAAAAAAAAAAAACATACAAAAGCTGTCACTGGGGCGGTACCCTTTCAGAAGGTAAACCTTTGTACCTTATTTACCCCAAAAGGGTGCATATTAGTACCTCAAAGTAAACTAAAGAGTACATACTCATTTAAAAAAAGATACCACCCCAGCAACAGCTATTGTACCTTTATTTCTGAGAGTGTACAAAATATTTTTAAGCATATATTTAAGAAAAAAATAATAATAAGGCTCAAAGCACAAAACAACAGCAGTATTACAAAATCAATGTGACAATGAAGTTTCACAATTTCTGGATTTCTCTACCCACATTTTAGTAGAGTATAATGTGTTCTTTTAATTATTTTTTTTTAGTAAAAAAAAAAAAAAAAAAAGATTTATTCAATGCACACAAACAAACACATTAACGTTTAGTAAAGGCACTTTTTGTGCAATTTTAATGACTATTAAATTTCATACTCCAATCAGTCTGACTGTAGATGAACATAAACCTCCCCTTTTTTCTCTAGCTGCACCAACTTCCCAATAAGCGAGAACCCTTCAGTGTAAACATTGAAATGGTATTATCATTCCCACCGGCAATGTTTGGACTACCTATCAGCACTGTTATGAATCTTAACAGGGGGTGATGGGGCTGGTTGCAGCTCAGTAACTTTGTGAAGGAAACATGAGCAGTGACCCTCTGCACTTAGTTACGACTTCTCTAATTTATGGTGATACATAAGTGTCCGACTCTTGAACCTTTTGGTTGTGTCAGTTTGAAGATCACTCTTTAAGGCATTGTTGTGTCATTCCTGGCCATGGGAGAATCATGATGGCTGATTTTCTGTTTCATTTTCTTATATCATGTTTAGATCTGCATTTTTTTTAGGTCAGCATGATCTACTGTTCTAAAATTTTGTCAGGATAAGCAGGATGACTGGACACATCTGTGTCTCAGGATAGATAAAAAATGGAAGTATTACATTCCTCTACACTGAAATGTGGAAGGATGCCAGTGTTCAGAAGGGTATAAATGTGTTTTTAGATCACTTCTAAGATGAAAGACAAAGACCTAGTTAGAGAGTGTTGCATCATCTGTTTTGTTCTGCCACTAATGTATTCCTCTGAATTTTTTTCTTTTCTTCTTAGTATTGACTTTTGCACCAACAGTAGTTTATTGAGCAAACACAAATCCATCAGGGCAGATATAACATCATAGATATAATGTCATGAGGTTAGTTACAATTCCATACAAGCCTCAGAGTAAATAAACTTTATGCAAAACATATCTGCATTACCAGTTAGACTAATGAGACGTAGTGAACTTGCAAGTAGTACGTTACATTAATCAAATGGCTGCCTTAAACTGAATGGCATATACAAACAAACACACCTCTTTATACTAATTATGGGTTTATAATTATAATTTCACACACTAAATAGATTACTCATATGGTGTGTTTTTATTATTACTCATGTAGAGCCAGTGTAGGCCAAAATTGATTATTTACTAAATGTTTATCAATGTACCAGTCTCTAACAGCATGAAGGTATTATACAAGTATATTCCATATTTTGTTGAAAGAATGATTTTTCGCTCTGATTGGCAGGATGCCACCATTAAAACCAAGCTAGCAGATTAATGAAGTAAGTGTGGCGAAAGCATATACCTTAGTCAGGGTAGTGCCATACAAGACTCATGTCGTTCCAAACCCATAAGACCTTTGTTCATCTTCAAAACACAAATTAAGATATTTTCGATGAAATTCAAGAGCTTTCTGGCTCTGCATAGACAACAACGGAACTACCACGTTCAAGGTCCAGAAAGCCAGTAAGGACATCGTTAAAATAGTCCATGTGACATCAGTGCTTTAACCTTAATTTTATGAAGCTACGAGAATACTTTTTTGTGTGCAAAGAAAACAAAAATAACAACTTTATTCAACAATTTCTTCTTTTCCAAGTCAGAATTCGACGTGTATTCATGACAGTACCACATCGCAAAATGCAATATGGCGTCTAACCTGATTAAGGTCAACTGGGGAGATGCCAAGAAGTAAAAATGAGGAAAGCACCTGTAATGAGATTACTGGTTGAAAACTGTAAGTGTGAGTTGCAAGTGTGATGGTCAGATCTTCTGCAGGCATCACGGCTTTGCTGTCTCTACTGTACATATAAAGTCTGTTTTGGCATTTCACTACATTTGTCACACAAAATCTCATGTCACACAAGTTCTCAGTTTCTGCATCTGCTGTTGAAAAAAAAGTGTTAGCACTGAAATTAAGTGTTATTGAAATAAAGTTATTTTGATTTCTGGAACTCTGTGTTTTGGAAATTATTTTGCAAAGAATAAAAGACAACAAAATGTGGTCAGAGGTGTTGGTCAGTTTCTATGTCAATCCCAAGTTCTGACTGGTACTTTGACATCTTCCATGAGTGACATAATGGCTTGGAGAAGCTTGACAAAGAAGTCCAGTTTGTCTAAGTACATTTCCTTTTCCAGCTGAGCAACCAAGGCAAGGTTTGCTATCATGAGATTTTCATGTCAGCTTAAAGGGGTCATATGATGCGATTTCAAGTTTTGCTTTCTCTTTGGAGTGTTACAAGCTGTTTGTGCATAGATAAGATCCCTGAAGTTGCAAAGACTAAAGTCTCAAAACCAAAGAGATATTCTTTATAAAAGTTAAGACTCGACCACGCCCCCCTAAAACGGCTCATTCAAACACGCCCCCACATGTCTACGTCACGGTGTGGGGAGATTTGCAAAACACCGCCCTAACGTATACTCAAAGAAAGAGGGCGTGATTCTTATTCTCGCTGTAGTATTGTTGCTGCCTCCGGCACCATGTCCTGGAGACGCTGTGTTTCGTTGTGAAAGCGAAACTACTTTGTTTGGGCTTCCAAAAGAGGACACAACTAGAAATCAGTGGTTAAGTTGTATTTACAGCACTGTTCCAGAACATTTCAACTCAAATATTCGAGTGTGTGCATCGCATTTTACAGAGGACTATTTCCTGAATCTGGAAGTAGCCTGCCAGCTGCTCAAAGACTGTTTCTATAAAGTGGGGCAATTCCAACGCTTCTGACTCACAGCCTGTAAGTATGTTTTCATATTTAAAGAATTTGCCACTGACTATTCAAGCGCGAGTTTTGAGCTGTGTAGAGTAGTGCTTGTTGTTTGTCATTTCTCCGATCACAAATGCAGACATGGTAATGTTTACGCGGTCCTGTTTACTTTCACACAGGACGCGGTATGTGCTGGGCTGGCCGCTGGGTTCAGCGCAGCCCTTGAGATAAAAGCGATTTGAGCGAAATAGGCGGAGTTTTCAAAACTTTTACCGGGAGTTCGATTTGGATGCCCCGTTTCTATTGGCCGCACGGGTAATCGTCACAGAGCGCAGCGCAAAAGTTGAACAATCGCTTCTCAGAACGATGAGCTTTGAAAAAATCGATGCGTTTCAGAAAGGCGGGGCATAGAGGAGCAACAATAATGTACAGTATGTGGAACATAAAGTTTTTTTTTTTTTACCTCAAACCGCATAAACACATTGCATTACACCAAATACACAAAATAATGTTCTTTTTAGCAACATCATATGACCCCTTTAAACTGACAGTTGGTGATATTTCCACGCAGAGATGGTTGAACGGGCTTTTCAAACATTACAAACCACATATAGGCCTACAGGATATGTTTGTTCTCGCTCATGGCTATTAAGGCACTTTCTGATAGCAGTAACAACTTTATTTTTAAATTAGTACACTGTTTCCTGTTAAAAAAACAATGTTAATTTACACCATTGTAGTGTCTTTAAATCACTAAATAGCAATCAATCTGCAGCACTTTTACAATATTTCCCAGTATAACAAGAAATATACTGTGATCAGGGATTTTTTAAAATGATTATTTAAAACTGGAAAAGAGATTTGGGATTTAAAATAATGTAAAACAAATATTATATATATATATATATATATATATATATATATATATAGTGTATTATTTTTATTTATTAAATTAAATTAAATGAAGAAGAAATAATCTAAAATTCTGCAGTTTTTTCAGCCCAAATTTATGACACTGATCATGTGAAATTCTTTGTACAGACAGTTAGATGCTCTATGGATCATTCTCAAATCATGCTGGAGAACATCGTCATCGAGTCACTGATTACCAAGACATTCAGAAATTAATGTTCATTTTCCAGTTAAAATTTGCACGCAATTTGTTTTGCTGATCGTATGATCTGTTCTGAAAAATGCTGATTTAAATAAGAATATAATGTAAAACAGAAGTTTTTGTTTGTTTGTTTGTTTGTTTATGCTGTCTAAAACTGCTTCTTTTATTCAGTGCAAGTGCAACCAAGGCAAAACTAACATTTAAACTGTAGCTCTTTTATGCTTGACCTGCACTTGTACTAAATGGTTTGTAACGGGTGTCAAAGAAAGTCCTAGTTCTTCAAAAGAATCTCGTCTAGATGCCAAATCAGACTTTATTGGTTAAAACAACAAAACCGAGATTCCAGGAGATCATCTAACAAACACACTTCCAACTCTTTTTTCAACCTGTATAAACAATGTGCAGTTGGGTGCTTCGCTTCGTGAGTTAAAGTCCCGCCCTCTTTTCATTGTCGCCCTCTGATTGGCTAGACGTGCTGCCACCGACATACTTTGACTGGCAGTGCTAAATAACCTTTCGGAAAATAAGCAGCGGCGTCAAAGCATGCGTCTCTACACTCTAGTACAATACTTCATCCGCTTCCAAACTGTTTGGGTTATACTTTGGGGTGTTTCAGTTGTCATGGATTGGCGCGGCCGGATAGGAATCTCAGGGCATGAGGTCAGTGTTCCCGCATAAACAAAAGTAGTTTTAAGGATGATTCGAACGTAAACTTGTTGTCGAAGATTGACGAAGATATACGAACATGATCAACACAGAGTTGACAACTGTATTTGGCACGTGTTTGAAGTTTGTCGTTGG
This sequence comes from Spinibarbus caldwelli, assembly GCA_039654775.1. Lineage (NCBI taxonomy): Eukaryota > Metazoa > Chordata > Actinopteri > Cypriniformes > Cyprinidae > Spinibarbus > Spinibarbus caldwelli. The sequence goes on along the minus strand of CM077239.1, from coordinate 11,257,701 downwards.
AGTACCACGTTTCAGTAACAGTTGTGGTGTATTATGTTAAAAACTGAGTTTTTACATTGTTTACACAATTTTTTTCAAATGTACGTTGAATTACTGTATCTCGGGCTCGGGAGGCTTTGTCGCGTTGGATTCACCACAGTATATAGAAGTGTGTAATAATAAACATATTTAGCTAAGGTTAATGTTGACGGAAGTTTACCAGAATACTCAAAACGTCCCCCAAATGGTCTTTCTTAACGCGGATTTGCATTAGTGAATTTGCATGTTCGCCTAGCGCACACAATAGAGTATTGTCCTCAATTTATCATCGTGTAATAACGATGTGTGCGTCAATAATGTTAATGTGTACTTTTGATAACTGTTTAGAAGTTTCGGTTCTTAACAGATATGACGCTTCTATGTTGCAATGGCATCATAGGCACGTGTAGCATATTTGGGCGCGTTTTAAATGCTGCATGCGTTTATGGTGCTGACTAGGAAGGCAGCTCACTAGGTTTTGACACGCAGCCACAGTATGCTGAAAGATGTTGGGGGTTGTTTCATCACTTTTAGACCTCTGGGTCGCCTCATCTGGGGACTGACTGCCTTCACCACTGATAAACCACTTAAATCCCTCTTCACTGCCTCTGTCAAGCCTAGTGTTGTCCTCCTGTGAGCATCATTATGCTCTCTTTGCTCATTAGGGAACATCACCGGAGGGAGAGAGCACACTTCCCCTATATGTGAACACTTTTAAATGGTGTAGAGATTGAGTTTTATAAAATGTTCAATTAATTAGTGTCCGTTTTAAATAACTTTTTATATTCTAAGAATATAAAGATATGTAAAGAAAAATATATTAAGATATGTACATGTATATGTCAAAATGCATAACTAAGATACAAAACCATATTATTAATAGTAAAAGTCCAGTAAGAGTAATTGATTAAAAAAAAAATAAAATAAAGATTAAAATAAATGTGAGTGTGTGTAATAAATGATATTATCTTTCTTATTATCTTTTCCTCTGTCCTAACTAAATTCAAAATGCATGTGACAGTTGGACCATTTGTACATCTTCACACCTGATTAACTTTGATGTATTTTGCCAAACTGCAAGATGCTTTTGCACGCAAAGGAAGTAAGGTGCACCCCCGGTTGTGAGGCAGAAAAGTGCCTGCATTTTTCTTGTTGTGGTTACCGCTCACACATTTCTTCCTAATGTTTGAAGGAACCTGTCACATGATATTTGTGGAAATAGAAAAAAAGAACTGTAAAGTCAGGCGGCTGTGTTTTGACAAAACCACAGAAAGGAAGGTATTGCTAAGTAGATAAATAAACCACAGAGGTGAAGCTGAGTGACTGTTTGTATAAATATTTAATTGTACAGCATTGATAACTCTAATTACCTTAATATATAAACTCATAACTGTTTTTGTTCTTATTTTCTTGTATAGCTATGATTTAGCTGGGTCAAGCTTGAGTCGGGAGTCCAAGATGAGCAGTAAGCAGGGACGGCGTTGCATCAACCCTCTAGTTCAAAGTAATATGGAAGGTGCCATGGGCACTGTAGTCTCCGTGGGACTCCCTAAAGCTGACAGCTTACCACACTATTCTCATGATAAAGCTCTGCCAATCGGCAGAGCTTATTTCCCATACTCTCTTGGTGGACAAGACACACTTGACTTTCCTACTCCATGGGGTCCTTCAAAAACCTGCGTGAGGAATGGGACAAGCCCGGGGATTCACTCACCGACCACTGAAGGGTCAATTACAGTTCCGACCATTTACAGGCCTGATAAAATATCCTTCCCTGTGGATGCTGGTGGTGGACGCTGTGCTGTACCGCAAAGGTTGGCGTATTATACCAGCAGTCCCAGACATCACAGTCCCAGGGCGGCTGGAGTCATCTCTCCAGTGGCAGTTTCCAAGGGTCACATTAGAGGATCAGATGCAGAAAGCTGTGTCGGGTTGGCTATTCCAAAACCGGTATACAGTCATAGCCCCTGCTGCAATGAGCGTGGATGCACCGCAGGGCATAACTACGGTGTGGAACATGGACCACAAAGGATGTCCCCTCGCATATATGACGATGAATGGGCTGCTCATTTCAGCCGCCTGGCTTACCTGCATAAAAAGGGCCAGGAGGCATTGGCGCAAGAGAGGGTTTTGGAGTTAGAGCATGGCACAGACGGTATAAAGGACGGTAAGACCGAGAGTTACCATGGTATTAGATCAAACGAGCCCAGAAGGTCACTTTCATTAATGGAACCAAGCTATGCTTACAACACTGCACATCCATTTATTGGTTCCACCCCAGAGTACTGCCAACGTGCCCCAATCCCCCCACAGATATACAAGGGTCTTCCCCACACTTATGACCCAAGGACACTGGCACATCGTGGAGTTCCTTCAAAAGTATATCAGGACCATCCTCACATATCTAAATACACACCAATGCCTCCATGTCCCAGTGTCTATTACCCTCAGAGTCACCATGAGGCCTACCGAGCCGATCCCAATGTTATTACAGATGAGCATGGTCAGCATCATCGCATGGGTCAGTTCCATTCCCCTCGAGCGGACTTGATGTCACCGTCCTGCTCTGTTGTCCCCCCACACCATCCGATGATCCCAAAATATCCTGCTTATCATTCATATAGGGTGCATTTTAATAGAAACCAAGCACCCATGCACGATCGGCCACATCCACCTTTCCCAGTGCACCAATCGGAGCGACCACTTGATTTCTCCATACGAAGGGTGCAGACACCCGACTCCCCTCGGGAACTTTGCAGACAGTCTGGAACCACTGGGGATTTCCATCCTACTCCAGCCCACTACAGACGTCTCAGTAACACCACTACCCTTGAACACTCAGAGATGTCTGAAACTGGCTTTCTTGTAGGCAGTTCCAAAGAATTTCCCACAAAGTCCTGTGAAGATGTACTTAAGATAAGGCATTGTGTTTCAGATCCATCCGACAAAGATGTATTCGCTAAAAGGCCCAGAGAGGAACTCGAAACGGACATGGCCAGTAAAAAGCAAAAGATTGACTCAACCCAAGTTGAGTTGTCAGATAATGAGCCTCAGTCACCTTCCTCCCCACCCATGCCAGTTATTAATAAAGTTTTTAGCTTGGCTCCTTATAAAGTCTATTTCGAAGCTACAGGGATGTTGTCTTCACTAGGGAATTCAAAAAGTCCGAAGCCGCAGCCTGAGGCAACATGGCTTAAACAAGAGCCGGAAATTCAAAACTGTGATCTAGAACCAAATTCAGGTGAAAGTGACCTCAGCTTGAAACAAGACACCCAAATGTCACCAGCTAACAGTGACGGTCCAGTTGAAATTCCAGAGACTGTAAAGATCAAAAAAGAAAAATTGGACCCAGATGAAGCGGCTTGTCAGTCGGAAATGAAAGTGAGCATTGCTGAGGAGATGAATCATCAGGCGGACAATTCTGAGGTCAAAGAAGAGCAAGGGGAGCCAGACACGAGTACATCTGACTCTTTTCCTTGTCATGTTGTAGTAAAGAGTGACTTTGAAGAAGAAAGCAATCCTTCCTTTGGAGAAAAGTCTGAATCTTCAGCCACATGCAAGACTGAGATTGCTATGAAAGACAACATGGACTACATTCCAGTTCCTACATTGCCCTCAACACCTCCAGTGGCGCCTCTGTTGACTAAATTCTCCCTCACTAATATCCCACCTCATTGCCTTAAATTGGCCAATTTTAAAATAGTCATCCCTGAGGTCCTGAAAGCTCCAGTAACCCAACCTGTTGAGGTTCCTCAGTCTCCACTGGAGGCCAAGCCAATTATAAGTAGCAGCAAACATGCCCGTCATCAGTTTATGGAGCTTCATCAGTCTCTCTGTAGACTCATATACTCCTGCGTTAATCAAACCCCATGTCAGGAGCTCAGGGATTGGTTATGCAGACTGGACCTTCGAGAATCAGGCAAAGATCAGAAGGTGTCTTGTCTCTTGGGGTCGAAAATGAGGGAAGTATGGCTGAAAGGTGAGGAGGTGGAGATGGCTCTTAAAAAGGTGGTCTGCCAACTTCAAAAGTATGTTGAAAGCCGCGAATGTCCCTTTCCTCATGTCATGAGGGCCGGAGCAGTGTTCGTTCCCATGTTGGTGGTCAAAGAGGTGTTGTTTCCTCAGGTTCAAGGCGCATTCATAGACCAGGTCCTGCAGGAGCATCGCGTGGAGCTCAGGCCCACCACACTCTCAGAGGAGAGGCAGCTGACTCAACTCTACAGAAAGGCCTTCTCTTCCAAACTACGGAGGCTTCTGTCCCTTAAACATCTGCCAGATATATACCCTGATGTCCTCAACCTTCTCTACCATGCCAATGTCTGCAAGTTCCTTGGTGAGTGCTGGATGACTGATTATTATTAGCATAAGTCCCATTAAGTGTTGAACTGCCGTGTGAACATTTTTTAACTTAGACATGCTCAAAATATTGGTGTTGTATCAGTTAATGGCCAATTTCAATGTTTTATTTATTTATTTTAATTTATCATATTAGTCGATATTAGATATTTAATTGTGTTTTGTGTTTGGATATTTAATTGGGGAAAAAATTAGTTCCCATTTATACTGTTGTGGTGCTAAATTCTCCTGTAGCATTTAAAACAATTGATTTTAGTTTATTAAATATAATTTGTTTAGACAAAATATTACAGAATCATCAGTGTCAGTCGTTGGACATAACATGAAACATGTGAAATATTATTTAGTATCTAGTAGTAGTATTTTAATATTGTTGCGCCCCTAATAAAATTTTACTTATTAAATCATTGCTTTATTTTTGGATCTGTCTGGTACTATGGTGATCTTTGTTGCTTGAAACGTGGCATATTCAGTTCAAGAAAACAATCATAAGTATATTCAGTTCAAGAAAACACTCATAAGTGTCAAACTTGTGGTTCCATTTTTTGTAACCGGTTTCTTTTAAAATAAGCAGTCACAAGGACAGAAGACATTATACAAGCTTGTTATTTTCCATGTTAAATTCACAAATGCATTATTTGAGGACATTTAGGGTTAAATGTCATCATAACTTTTATAGTACTTGGAAGGATAAATGTGCATACTGAAACTTTGTGTTATAATTTTAGCAATCTTAATTTTCAGTTCCACATTTCTAAAGTAAGCAGAACTATTGTGTTGTCTGTTGGATGTTAGTTTATTGTATAACATATTCTGGCTGAGATCTTACTCTTTAGATAGGAGACTTAATATTAAATAGTCCCTAATATTAAGGTTTAGTCTTAGATCCAAATTATATATATATTTTAGCATGTAGATATAGATATATAAAAGTTATACATTTTATATTATTTTTATATAAAAGCTCATTTGATTTTGAAAGGCAAATTATTTTAATTGTTTTGATATTGTATGTTTATTTTAATTACTTTTTATATTAAGATCAGCCATACATGGTGCATACCTGTGGTCTTAATGTTCATGTTTTGTTAATTTTTTTTAAATCATACTTTTGTCATACTTTTTTTGATTTGATAAACATTTGTTTTTGCAGATTCCACTGCTACAGATGGTGTCCAAAAAATGCCCAGGTACCTTCTTATTACTTTGTCCCCAAAACTTCTTCTCCAATCACAAATAGTTTTTGTTGACTGCTGTAGAGAGGGCTTTATAAATCTTTGAGCTGCAGTCACAGTTCCTTGCTGGTGCAGTTTTGTTGCAGGTGTGTTTCTGATCAGATATTTTCTGGAATGGAACAGTGATGTGCTTTAGGATATATTTCAGTTTCAGACACGTACATTTCAGGGAAGGAAGTTAGTGTGCTTTTGGAGGTGTGCTAAGGCGGGTGGAGGATGAAAGGAGTTGCCATATGCACTGGCGCTGCATTTTTCACCTGCAGTGCCATTTACGGTCCTCCAGATTTTGACAGCTGTCTGTCATCAGTTACAGCACTCAATTAGGTTTTTTTCTTTTGAACATTTCACTTCGTTAACTCACACTTAGTTATTTTTTCTTGTTTAAGACATCCTTATTATTTTCTTTATCTTTGTTTCCAACTCTTTCTGTAGTTTTCTATCACTTGTAGCCTTTTTAAATAACTTCTGAGACTTTTGAAAATTGCTCTTTCACCTATTATGTTTCATCAAATGGCCTATTGTTGTTATTGGCATGGTTAGGTAATATTTCTTCTGTTATTAGTAACCAGTTCGATCACATTTTATTGATGCTACTGTCATGTTACCACAAGAAAGTTTTTAAAAGCATGTGGAGGTATCATCAGGTGCCATAAAGGTGTGTTCTTGTGACTTTAGACACTTTTTAAAAAATTCAACAACATTTTACTCGGTGTAACATTTTTAAAATTCAGGGAGCAGCCAAAAATCTCATAATTCAGACTCATTTACACCAACAATATCTCAGAATGTAAGAATGTGTCCTGTGTGAATGCTTGAACACTTCAAAGTTCTAATGCACACAAAAAAATGACATTTATTTCATGGTTTATTCAGCCTCATGTCATTCCAAAACTGAGAGATATGCATATCTTTGTCTTTTATGAAACGCAAAAGATATTATCCTGGCTGCTCTTTTCTGTTGACCTTTCTGTTGAAAAAAAACGGACCATAAAGGTCCATAAAGTAGTCTGAAATCATAAGAGATTCAGTATTTGCTGAAAATCATGCCTTATGCATGCATTGAAATATGCTCTATCAAGTTGCTAGAGCTTCAATTTTTATTTATATTTTTTTAATAGAGAACTGCTGTTCCTAATTTTTACTGAGTGATTGTTTATTTAAATAAAGATGAATAAATTTTCAAGCAATTAAGCAATCTTTGAATATGCTAATGAGTCTTAAAGGGATAGTTCACTCAGATGTTAAAATTCTGTCATTTACACACCTTTATGTCTATCCAAACCTGTATGACTTTCTTGCTTCTGTGGACCTAAAAGATATTTTGAAGAATATTGGAATATTTAAAGATAATATATAATATTTCTACTTATTTAATGTATATGTTGAAGAAAGAAAGACATACAGTTTTGGAATAACATAAGGCTGAGTAAATGATAACTTTTACGGTGAACTATCCCTATTCTAAAATTGATCGATATTAATCCATTCTAAGTCTGGTTAACAATAATAGTTAATTGTTCTTTAATTGTAATCTAGCAGTCAAGAAATGCTGATACTAAATTCTTTTCTTTCTACAGGAGTAGAAACCAGCTTAACATTCAAGAGCGAGAACACGGACAGCTCAGATGAATCAGCCGGTCGTGTGAATGGCGCTGAAGAATTCTACCTCGAGTCCTCCAGACCTCTCACACCGGAAACCACATGTGTGGACAAGCTGGAAAAACAATTTTGCCTGAAGAGAAAGAAAAAGAAAGGCAGAGTAAAGATTTCCTCCAAGAGGACATTTTTAGAGGAGACCAGTTCATCATCACAAGACGATGAGTTCACTGAGGAACCGGCGAGGTGGAGCGTCATCAGTTCCTTAGAGAGAGATGAATGGGAAGTGTCTCCTGTGACTTCCAATGATAGGGGACCACATGTGGAGGTAAAGATTGAAGATAAAACCCAGGAAGAGCCTGAGAACTCTGCCTGGGGGCGACCTTTGACCTCTGATGACTTCTCCTCTGATAGCACCGATGAAGAGACCGAAAGCACGTCATTGATGTCTTTTCAGAGCCGCAGATCCAGCTCAGCAGAATCTCAGGGCTTGTCTACAGGGCCTTCCAGGATGGTCCTCAAGCTGAGGAAGGTCTTCTACAATAAGGGTCACGGGGGTAGAGTCACCCGCTACCAGGTCACAGATTCTTTGGAAGCTCCGGCAAGGTTCAGACGCACAGACAGCGACCATTACAGAAAAAAGAATCACAAATCATCCCGGCACAAAAGACGCCACACGGACAGGGAGTTTTCTTTTAGTTCATACTCTCAAAGCCGTCCGTACCTCTCCAAACAACACCGACACAGATGGGTCCTGCGCTCCACTGTGCAGTCTGCCCGTCTGGCCATGGAGAACAGATATCCTGACCTGGTGGGAAAGAGGATTTGGCATTTGTACGAGGAAAACGACAAAACAGAAGTGTGGTACAGAGGAGTAGTGCTGCACATCCACGAGCCACATACAAACCCACTGAAAACTGTGTTCGAGGTCAAATATGATAGTGAGCCCGAGTGGCAGTACTATCTCGAGCTGCTGTTAGACTATAAGAAAGGATGGTTGAAAGTGGAGGACTAAGTCTTGACGGTATTAATGTTTTTATTTTGCACCTGAGAACTGAATTGATTCGAAAATGTGAATATACTTTGAATTGATGAGCAGTGAAGCAGTCAAAAGTCTTGAATTATTCTTTGCAACCCAAAACCTTGACATAACATGATATTGTTGTATGTAAGCAGCGTATGTTCAGTTTCAACTCTCCTTTGTGTTTCTGGTGTCAATAATGTTTCAGTTGTTACTGTGAAGTTGTTGCCCTTTTTCCGACGCTGAGTTGTTGGCAAACATTCCCAGCAGGTGACATGTTGGTAACTGTGTTTAAGCTTTCCATGTAATTGGATGAAAGGGAATGCTGTATAGCAAGATGTTTAACTGTTTACAGAATTATTTTTATATTGGCTGCCTTCACGTGTTATATAGTTGACTTTTAACACCTTTGAAAAATTAAATCTACTTGGGTTGTCCAACGTTCAAATGTTCAACATTTAAGTTAAAAAAGGTAATTGCAACTTCATATACTACCATTCAGATGTGTTGTTTTATGTTTTTTTTTTAAAGAAGTCACAAGATGAAGGCTGCATTTGATCAAAAATAGAGTAAAAACAGTAATATTGTGAAATATTACAATTTAAAAAAGTATATATATATATTTTTTTTTTTTCCAGGATTTTTGAAGGCTCAGAACAACAAAAACTATTTAAAATAAAAATATTTTGTAACAAATGTTTTTACTGTCACTTTTGCTCCATTTAATGTGTCCTTGCTGAAGAAAAGTATCCTTTAAAAAAAAATTACTGACCCAAGCTTTTGAATAGTAGCATATCTCAAATTTTGACTAACCTCTGTTACCTTTTTATTTGTTCTGACATAAGTGGAAGTGGAATAATTGGTTTCCTTGTGAAAATACGGATCAACTTCTGCAACAAAAAAAGTGACACTTCAGAGAGATTTCATAGTAATTTCTTCTGCATCACATTTGTCCTATAGGTTTAATTGCAAAATATACTCTTTTAGGAATAGTTCACCCAAAAATGAAAATTTTGTCATTTACTCACCCTCATGTCGTTCCAAACCTGTATACATTTCTTTCTTGTGTTGAACACAAAAGATGATATTTTGAAGAAATTTTAAGAACCAAACAGTTGTTGGTCCCCATTGACTTCCATAATAGGGAAAGAAACACTATGTAAGTCAATGGGGACCATCAACTGTTTGATTACCAGCATTCTTCAAAATATCTTGTTTTATATTAACCATAAGAAAGAAACATGCAGGTTTGGAACGACATGAGGGTGAGTAAATGATGACAAATCATTTTTGGGTGAACTATCCCTTTAAGTCTGGTGGCAGATCTCGCTATCTTAAAATTGTGTCTCTCACAGGGCATAAAGTTAAAGAGTTAAAACAAATAATTTAATGTCATAAACATGACCAATGAGAAAATGTCCACCAAATCCAGAGCCCATGTTTTATTATTGTCAGTTCTTCAGTTTAGACCAGGGGTGCCCAATGCTATTGGAGAGCTACCTGCCTAGAGACTTCAGCTCCAACCCTGATAAACATACCAGTCTGTAATTATTAAGTGCTCTTGAAGATCTTAATTAGCTGGTTCGGTTGTGTTTGATCAGGGTTGGAGCTGAATTTTGCAGGAAAGTAGAGCTCCAGGAACATACTATTGGAGTTTAGACGAATCAGTTGATTGGTCTCCCTCTGGTGGACATTTACATTAAAATCCAACTCTCAAATGTCTGTCATGACATCTATGTGCTTTATTTGTGGATGCATAATCCCTTGGATGAGATCCTGTTTTATATAAACAGCTTCTTGTGTTACTGACAAACGATCCAAACTTAGATGCAAACACACACTGGCTTGAAATAAACACAAAAGCACACAAACTAAAGCAATGTTTGCAACATTTTGCACTTTAATATTTGTTTTCTTCAAAACGAACAACTAATTTCTTACACATTTGTACACTATGTATATAAGAAATCAAAAAAAAAATTATTCGCATAAAGAAAGGATACATGTAGAAAAGTATTAAAAGTTTTTGGATGTCTCAACAAAATGAGAGTAGCTGCTTTTTGTTACCTTGAATGTTAAATTTGGATGCTCATGAACTCGCAGACATGATCAAATAGGCGTAACTGAGAAGCAAAGTGGCCGGAAAGGGACAGTTAAACACACACTAAGCTGCATATGGGGCAGTATAACCATTCCATGTTTGTGTAGATCACACTGTGTCCCACTGTAATAGAAACTACAGGGACCTACAAAATAAACAGGCAAACTTCCCAGATTTTCCTATTTCTTGTTCTTTCAGAAATATCTCATTCTCATATAAAGTCAAAGTATGCATGTTTATACCTGGAAGACCATCTCAGCACTCATCCAAGGCATATTACAAAGACTTACATAAAAAAAATTGCAATCATTCCCAGCACACAAAGCAAAAGAATTAACAGGCAAAAACGCAAGAGAATGGTATTATTTGAATGTAGTATGAATTTTAGGACATTTATTTTCATGGAGCACAAGTGTAAAAGAAAAGAAAAGTCAATATATGTGTCACACTTCCAGCAGAAGGGGGGGGAATTATCAATTTGAAATTGAAACTTTGGTGGTGTTGTCTGAATACACCAACTTGATCTGCAATGACACCGTCCCATCTGTGTCTATCCCAGAACCCCAACCCTGTACCCCTGATGACAGGGTCTCAGTGCTTCAATGATGGTCACGGTGTGTACACACACACAATTTGTACAATTTTGCATGAACAAAGTGTACACAAATGCAACATCACAGTACGAAGGTTACATCACATATTCCCTGCAAACTATATCATGACTCAAACGGCCCTTTGGAAACCATCCCGGGTGCAAACGTGTGATTATTTTACACTAAATGAATTAAAGCGGCGTGGAACCTCACAGCAGAGATAACAGTGGCTTCCGACTACTAGTTCTGCGGTGTGCAAAAGAATCGATCATGTGGAAAATGCCTAACCCTGTTTGTCAATGGCTCAGTCAGAACACTTGACAACAGATGTCAAGAAAGCAGCTCAACGGGCCCATCAGTACAATTTCATCAATGTGCATGTTGGGCGGGTGGAGAAAGAACCTCGAGCCGGTGTTGGGATCGAAGAATGAACTTCAGAGAGACAAAAAGCAAAAATATAAAAGGTTATATGAGTGAATATCACTCAGTTTGGCTCTCAGAAATTATTCATATAACTCTTAAAATCATATTACCATACTAATCTACCTAGGGAGAATAACACCAAAGGAGGCAGAGCAGAGGAAACCACTCTTCTGTTTTAGAAGTTTGAATTCTTGGAAAAAGCCGCGAACATTAAACTACTCCCATTTCCTCCAACCGTAAAGCCAGAAGCTCTCACAAGATTCCTAGTAGGCAGAAAAGTGCCACCTTGGCATGATCTGCTCGATTTGGCAGAATGTAGCCCTGTGGAGCAAAGGGGAGGAGCGGAGGGAGAGACATGGATTTACGTCAAGCATATGTCATGTCCAAACCTCTTTAGAGGGGCGATCCAAGATAGGGAAAGACACTCAATCTACACAGCAAATATACATTTTTTTTTTTTAATATCTGTAAAGATAAATATCTTTTAAAAATTATGCAAACACATGCCACTCTTACTCTTTAACTTCCATGCATATGCATTATTTACAAATTGAAAAATATTGATTTTATCTTTTTTTTTTCTTTTTCTTTTTTGGTGTTTTTTGTGTTCTATTCCACTAACGTCTGTAAACCAAAAAGTCGCCTCACAGTCATCCGATTGACATTCGGCAACCCAAACGCGGATCTCGCCAGACATGGTCAGAATGATTAAAGCCATTTTGAAAACAAAGTCCATTTTCCACACACAAAAAGAGTATATAAAATAAAGTCAAACAGAACACGTCCACAAACATAACTGATAAGGAGGGAAAAGATTTCCGAGGGCAAGATCTTACAGTGCAAGCAAAAGGAAGATATTTCGCCTTTTTGTTGGATTTCTCAGTCTTGCGCTTCACGCTGCTAACAATACTGTTGAACATGTAATATTTTATTTTGAATATTCTACCTTTTTCATTTAAATATAATTTACTCTTATGCTTGTCTTGAAACAAAAATCTGGAAAAATTATGCAATGTAGGGCGGTTTGCCAGGGAGGAGGCAGCAGAGAGGTCTGTGCTGCTCTGTTGTCATTGCATCAGCCCTCTAGTGGGTGGAGTTTGTCTCCGAGAGTCTGTGGTGTGGAGATGTAGCCTCAATCTTCGATGTACTCCCACAGGTCTTTGTCATAGCCTTCATGTACATGTTGCAGCAGCACTCTCCGTCTGCTCTCACAGTATCTGCACACAGGAGCATCAAAACATGGACTGATATAAACTAAGAGACGCATGCACAATCTCCCTGTAAAGCATGGACATGTGGTCATGCTTGAATCCAAGGAAACACATTTTGAATTAAATAAATTTGCTTTAGGTTCAGGGGGATTCACAATGGTGTCCAGGGATTCCTAAGGGGCCAGGAAGGGTGCTAGGAGGTTCAGGGAAAAATTAAGAGATTTTTGTTTTATTTTTTTCAAAGTTCATTTTTTAGGGCTGCCAAAGTTAACTTAGGTAAGGCAGTTAATAATAGACTTGTATAAATATTTAATACAGTTATCAAAGTTTTGCACAAGATTTTAAAACTAAACAAAACATCTCTAATTCCTTTACACCAAGTTTCATACATTTATAGATACATAGTTTGAGATTTTTTAATCTTGCAATGATAATATATTAAATTAGATACTTTTTCCCCCAGAAAATAGCATAAATTTGGCATTGCACGTGATGTGAATATTTGTGCTGCAAAAACAGCTTGTATTTTTTTTTTTAAGTTGCATTGGACTTGGATGGGTCTTAAATCCGTATCATAGGCAGACAAATGTTAGTGTTGTTCTCAAAGAGTTACATATCACCAAGGCGGAGAAAAGAACACAACAGGTAAATGCCGTTATTGCTGTTTTCCATGTTCGTGGAGTAAATATTTTTACATGGCTATTTAAAAATGTCAGGTAGGCGGTGTTTCACACGTACACACTGCAGCTAAATTTGGTTGTCAGTTCACCTTTTACTCCTTAATCGCGTTCTGTACACACATAATTCACTAAAATACAGGAGTGACAACCGCATTCGACAACCGCATTAACTCCCGAAAAATACAGGTAGTGACAACCGCATTTACAGAAATTCTACGCAGTGTGTACGGAACTGAACTGAACAACTAGTTGTTAATGACGTATTTGAATGTGCATCAGTGTCTTTGTCTGTGTGTGTGATGCAAGAAAATAACAGTGAAAGAAATCTATGCTGCATTCATGTGCTATCGGAATTATCATAAATACGAGTTTCCTAGTCAGAAATTGGCCATATAAGGTCTCTCTAAGGCCGTTCATGTCCAATTTCCGACTAGGAAGCTCGTATTTATGATCATTCCAATAGCAGGTGAATCTAGCTGCGCTCATGAGCCCTGCTGTAAAGTGTCAGTGTTGCCAGGTCTTAATAGAAAAAAAAAAAAATAATAATAAAAAAGACAAGCACAAAAACACCCAAATACTTTGTTTTATAACACCAAAAATATACATGTATCATATATCTCCTATCCAAAACAGTCTACTTTATTAACTTCATAAAGTGCCTATCTTTATGAAATAAGACCAAACAACATGCCTAAAAGTGTTTGTAAATATGAGGACATGGCAACACTGCAAGACAGCGCTCTCTAAAGCAGTTTCTCGAGCATAAACACAACGCTGCATGTCTATCAGCGGTAGTTTAGTTAAAATCGACGGACAAAAAGAGTCTTTAGTCAAAAAAAGGCACATAAATGGCTAAATTTTTATTCACTCCTGCAAGACGACAGAATGTTGCTATGGTTACAAATGCGGGAGTGAGCGCTGTTCTGTACACACATGGAACGATAATTTATGGGACTCACTCCCGCATTTAAATGCAGTTGTCACTCCTGAAACTTGCAGTGTGTACGTGGCCAATCAGCGTACATGCACGTCACTGGTAGTTCCTATAGAACTGTTTCATGCTGCGTTCAAGTCCTCCTGGGACGTTCGCACTTACGAGTTGACAAGTCGTTATTACGACGTCGGGTGCGTTCAAGTCATTTGGTCGGAAAAAGATAGCGATTTAACTTTTCTACATAAAATTAAAAAAAATTTTTAACTCTACATCTACAAAATATTGAATGAAGAATGTGCATCGTGTTTTTTCTTTTTTCCATTTTTATTTAATTTATGAAGGTGATGTAAACTGAATAATTATATATTCTATTACAATTATACAATAATATAATATTTTGCATATGTAACAGTTTTAATGTACATTACAAAAAAATAATAATTTTATTCATTTCAACAACTTTACCGACGCTGCATATCTTTAGTCTTTGGCTGCGTCCATTGCATCCGACATGTTTTTTCACTGACACGCCCCCAACTTGGAAACTCGGGGCTTAAAGAAAATTTCGAGTTTCCCACTCGTAATAACGACTTTGTGGTGGCGTTCATGTGCGTTCAACTCGTAAATACGATGTATCCGACATGACTTTAATGCACCATTAGACCTTGCTCTGAAGTCGGAGCTAATTTAGTTCCCCCAAATGGAGTTCTTAGAAATAAATGTGACCCTGGACCACAAAACCAGACTTAAGTCGCACAGGTATATTTGTAGCAATAGCCAAAAATACATTGTATGGGTCAAAATTGTCGATTTTTCTTTTATGCCAAAAATCATTAGGATATTAAGTAAAGATCATGTTCCATGAAGATATTTTGTAAATATTCTACCTTAAATATATCAAAACTTAATTTTTGATTAGTAATATGCATTGCTAAGAACTTCATTTGTACAACTTTAAAGGTGATTTTCTCAGTATTTAGATCTCAATTGAAAAAAATTGACCCTTATAACTGGTTTTGTGGTCCAGGGTCACAAACATGTTCCTAGTTCTTGCAGTGCGAACACGCCAAAAAGTGGATACTTCTGCCAATAGTTCTAGGAACTATGAAAAGGTTCCTCTGGTGCGAAAGCCCCTAAAATTCTTCAAAATGCTCAGCAAAAGAAAGAAATGCATACAGCTTTGGAAAGACATGAGGATGTTTAAATCAATTCAATTCAAGTTTATTTGTATAGCGCTTTTCACGATACAAATCGTTGCAAAGAAACTTTACAGGAAATTAAGTTTCTACACTATTTATATATTGTAGAAACTTAATATATTTAACATATGGCAAAATTTGTTAATTCTGTAGGAAATAAATCATGACCATTTTAATTCTTGGGTGAACTATCACATTAACGAAATTTGTACACTTGCCTGTATTTATCTTGTACTTTCTGCTTAATGTCCTGCAGAGAATCTTGGGAGATGTCTCGTTCCAGGTATCCAGACAGAACCTCTGTAGCATTCTCCAGATCTGCCTGGTTATTCTGGGTGCAAGCACATAAACCATCAAACATTTAAAATGACATTATTCATGTTTGTACAACACAATCCAACAATTATCATCTTTGGTTTACCTCAAAGATAATAGACTGGTTGTTCTTCTTGAGGTAGAATGCAAAGACGTAGGTGAACATGAGTGTGGAGCGGCACTGGCACAGCACGTCCACGGCCTTCTTCAGGAACTGCACCTCGATCCACGACATGTTGTGCTGCTGCATCTCCTCCATCTTCTGTTTGACCTGGGCATACAGCTTGTGCTCGAAGCGCAGGCTCTGCATGTGGTTCATGTAGCGGTTGCAATAGAACAGATACCTCTGCAGAGCTGCTCTGGAGCGCTGCACAACATGTATCAACATATGAAATGTTTAATAATGAGACCACAATTTGCATGTTTAGACATCAGCACGAATGGACTGACATTACCTCTTGAGCATCCCGGGCTGCCTTGGCATCATCCTCATTGTAGCGATTACAGTTGTACCTATGGGTCAAAACACATTCAAGAAATAGTTCTATTAGCCAATAATGTTTTAGACATCAATAATCAACTGTAAAATTCAACAAAAACTGTTTACAAACACTTCATGAAACATTAAACTGTCTGAATTTCAGCAGTCTCCAGCTGAATGAGTCATTCTAGGTTTTCCTAAGTGATGTTTGCAAGTGATCTGTAAACAGATGACTCTATGGAACAAGGAGGAGGAGAAAGCTAGCCTCAGGTTTAAGTGGGACCTGTTGATCAAAGACGTGCATATGAAAACGTTACCTTGGGAAAAGGTAGAAGAGGAGCATTTAGGTTTAACAGAGAGTTCAGGGAGTTCACATTTGATGGCGGATTGTTCTATTTAGGTGTATTTGGTTCAAAAAGCGTACACAAATACAAAGAAATAAAATTTTTTAAAGTATAATAAAAGTATTTTTGAAAGCTTTCTGAACCAAACCCCTCCACTAGCTGTCCAGCTTGAACTGTTGTTCTACGTTAAGTCAGGATTCAAATTCAAAGGCAGACAACCTACAACAATCCTGTTAGTGGAGAACAAAATACAAATAATAAAATAAATAAATAGTAGAAAAAATACATAAAATTTTCTAAAAAAGTATTCTTATTTTTATATTTCACTCTTTTAAGGCCAAAGTATACTTTGGTTTTTACGTGTATGCGAGGGTAAACAAAACTAAACAGATGGAACAACAAAATAGCAGAAACTGCAACATCAACAGCATTGACGAACAC
Source organism: Spinibarbus caldwelli (assembly GCA_039654775.1). Classification (NCBI taxonomy): domain Eukaryota; kingdom Metazoa; phylum Chordata; class Actinopteri; order Cypriniformes; family Cyprinidae; genus Spinibarbus; species Spinibarbus caldwelli. Next base: position 11,240,753 of record CM077239.1, on the reverse strand, counting down.
TTGTGTGAGAGGGTAATGAGATAGCAGCAACTTTAGTTAAAATATTACAAAGACATTTTTATCAGTCGTAAATTCTGGAGAAAAATAGAGCAGACCCTGGACAAAGATGAAGCTTTCTAGAGCAAATGTTTTGACCGCCTGCGTTTGCGCACAAATACTTTGAAAGGCTGTGAGTTCGACTGTACGTATAATTTATGACATTAAAAAAAAAAAAAAAAAAGAACTTCACAGTGGATTGTCAACTAGGTGCAAATTTTAGTGCTGTGATAATGACAAATTGACATTAATTGCAAACCATAGGTGTAATTTAAAAAGCATAACTAAACTTTAATTTAAAATTTTGACATTATAATTCCATGCCATTTTATTGTTTTGAGTTAATAATATTTAAAACATTTTATTTTATTATTTTATTGAACTATTTTATCCTTTATCCTATCCTGCTTTTTACTTTTATAGGATATTGGTAATATCAGCTGTCTTATATCTGTTTTTCTGGTTCAAATTTGCCATGGCTGCTTATTATATTGTGTTTTTAAAGGGCTTGTCTCTCCTACTCAAAAGCACAACTACTGTGTTCACTGTATAAACAAAACCAGGTTGCTTTAAGATATCTGGCAACTCTTTACTTGAAGCTTTAAGGAAGAGAATACATTTGTGTGAGAGAAAGTTTCAGAACAAAGAGGAAGAGGAGTAGCACATCTACACACTAAATACGAGATATTGTTAATCCCGACTATCCGGGAGTTATTTAATAAAGTGGTTTAAATTAAACACACCTTGTAACCACTGAGCTTTTCATATTTGCCATACCGTCACACATGCTCGTGTTTTCTGCATCATAAAAATGTGATCAGCAAGTTGAGAGATCACGTATCGAATCAATGAAAGTGATTATCAGCTGGTTACAATCAGTGGCTAATCATTAGGATTCATAGAAACTTAAGTTTTTTCTGTGCAGATACATCAATATTGATAAATGTTAAATGTTAAATGTTAAAAGTCTTTATAACCTTAACCAACCAAACACATTAAAAATAAAACACTACAATTTAAAGATCTGGACCTACCAAGCAGAGCCATGTGGCTCCCAGGGCCCCAGGCAAACCCAGCAGAATTCTGCTTTGCAGTTCTGGTTCCGGCACACCATATGGTTGCAGCCACCATCTTTCTCAATGGTAACGTGGCATTTTGGACATTCCTGTGACACAACAGGAAGAAAGTTATTCTTCCGGGTCATCAGAAGACAGGGAAAAAATTTACCACATCAAAGCGAGCCTAACAACTGACCTTTGTATTTGCTGCAATCCAGTTTGATGTCTCACTGTCATCATCACATTTTTTAATCCATTTCCTTAACCACTGGGAATGAGAGGTAAAATAACATCAGAGGACATACAGGAAACAATTCACCATAACAAATAAAGTGAGGTACTCATGACAGAATTTTAGATAAAAACAACACGTACAAGAGAAGGGAGTTGTGTCAGTTGCTTATGAAGGGTTAAATGTTTTCTCTCACTGGAAGATGATTGTAATCCCCATATGAGAAGCACAAGGGACTAGAAGCTTCCTTTGTTTTTGCCAAGACTACCCCCACAATAACAAGACAAGTCTCTGAAGAGCCTCTTAATGCTGAGAGTAGGAGAGGTGGCAGTCTGTTAGCTTCCTTTGTTCAGACAGAAAAACACTTGCCATACCAAATCAACATGTTCCCCTGCTTTCTACTGAAATTACTACACTTAAAATGTGCATTAGTTTTTTTTTTCAGTGCTGTCCTTAACATATTTCAGAATGGATGTATATTAATAGCACTGGAACGGGGCATTCTACTCATTTTGCCTTAGTACTTAGAGAGAATGGGTGTTGTGATCATGCAGGGTTTTGGGGTGCATATCAATGAAGAGAAATTAAATAAATAAGGGTATTTATGGAAAAGTATGATCCAGGTTTGTCAGCCAGAAATAACGGCCAAAATTGTGCTTAACTTTGAAAAACACAGGAATTGTTGACAATGAAAACCTTAAAAAATAAATACAATGACAAAACCATGACTGTACATATTTATATATAAACACTGATAGCGTTGCTGTGCAATTCTAGTTGGTCTTAAAAATTGTAAACATACAATGCTGCCTCAACACACCTTACACTTCACTGGATCATGCCAATTTTCTCCACAGTTGAAGCTGCAAAATAATTGAAAACATATTAGCATTCTCTCATCAAACACAAACATTATAAACACACAAAAGACTTGATCTCTTTAAAATTATATATAACAAATGATTTTAAAAAGTAATAATAATTCACAATATTACTGTTTTTAGTGAGTTTTTGACCAAATAAATGCAGGCTTGGTAAGCATAATAAATGGTTGTACTGGTTCTAATGAGTCTTTGCTTCCCAAAATGAGCAGGTAGCTGTGATGGCTGGATAAGATTACCAGTGCCATCTAGGAAACATGTCTCCTGAGTTCTAGTGTCATCGACTTGATCGAGTTTTCCCTGAGCTGGTGGAAGCCCTAAAACTGATATGAGGTCACGTTCCAAAAGTATTTGATCTCATTAGCAGTTCAGTGTCTTACCAAAACTGCCGACCACACTTGCATCGTACAGGTTTGGCATCTGGGTACTGTACTTTGACAACGTGATGACAGTCAGGTGCTGGACACCATTTTAACAGTCGGTTACACTGCAGAGGTAGAGACCAGAGTAAACCAAATTTACAAAGCAACTGAATGCTGATGATGTGTTATCAAGCATTATTTGCTTACGTTTGATTAGTGATCAAGATCTTGAAAGAATCTTAAACATTTCTTCATTTTACCAACAAATTTATTTTAGATTGGCCAGAATCTTAAAGCTTTTATTTATTTTTTTAAAAATACAGATTTTCTAGCAGAATGGAATTAGATCATACCTCTACAAAACTATTGGTTATTAAATGCTGGTACTTCAACTTCACTTTTGAATCTGTAATCAGTCGCCTGTTGGAAGAATTGAGATATATTTAGACAGATATATTTATTTTCCACCAAAGGGCACAAAGTGCTTACAAAAGGATCAGATCCTGTACCTGCATCACAAAAGCAGCAGGGAGATCATATGTAGGTTAAGACAGCTGTGCGACTCCAAAATAATCTAATTGAATCGACAGGAGGTGCCGTGTTGTGACTCACACCTCCAGCAAGACAGGGTAACAGACTGTCCTACTTCTGACTAGGAATAAACTCTATCAGTTCATCTAGGATAGCCATAATATACTACAGGACACGCCATTTCATGGCTGAGCTAAGAATAATGAACCCAACAAGGCTTTTGTATATCACAAGCAATGGTGATGTGAGACAAAGACAGTATAAGGGGGCAGAGACAGACTACTATTACAATAATAATTGGAAGAAATTGTAATCATGTGATTTTTAAAACAATTCCAATACAGAGATAAAAATATAGGTTTTTTAAACTAATTGCCTGCATATAAAGTGTGGCTGCAGAGAGATCTTTGCTTCAAAAAAATAAATAAATAAAAATAATTTACTTGAGTCTTTCTATAAATGCTGATTCATTTCTCAAACACTTACATGACTGTGTTGTCATCCACCAGAATATCACAGCTATGAGCAGGACAAGAAATGGTCTAGAATGGAAACAAGCAAGCTTATGTTACAATAGGTCAGACAAAATGTCAGTTGACACAGAAAAAATCTACTACAGCCAGTATGAATAGTTCAACAGCTAAATATGAAATAGCTGCAGTACGTGTAGCAGCCTATCAGACTGACAGGCTGCTACCTCATTAGGGGTCTGCACGCTGAGTCCATTTGGGCCGGGCCATTTTTTTTTTTACAGATCGGGCTCATTTAGCTTATCTCCTTTTATTGTGCCCATATACGCGCAGAGCACACATGGCTACTGTATGAAATACTGATTATATTATAAATAGGCTATTATACATCACCTACGCAATACGCAAGGCATGCACGCTTTAGCATACAGGTGACAGTTGACCATGCAGAGCATCAGGGAGAAGTTGGAGCGTGGGGAGTTACTAAAAGTTCCCAATGCTTCGGGAAAAGCTGCATTTTGGATCATCCATGCATTTGATGATGATGACTCGCCATCTCCTAATTGGATGTGCCTTTAGAGAGAAATGCATCTTTAGGGATTTTATAATGAAAGAGTTTTTGTTTTTGATTCGAATTATTTCGTTAATTCAAAGCTTTCTATTGATACTATATTTATCAAGTCAGTGAGGCAAGTATTCGCTGTGTTCCGGTTTTTCAAAACCAAAACTTTTTTTTTCTTTATTTTATAAAAGCACGTTTTGTTGATATTTTGAGTGCACACAAATAAAAGCAGACCCTTTACAGTTCCGAACAATGTAGTCTATTACTCTTACCTTTATGAGAAAAAATGACAGCGTATTTTGAAATGTTTCCAATGCAAGTGATTGCTCTGGTGCGTCCTGTAAAGCGCGCTTCAGCTCTGCACAAACGACTGGATATGCGTCAGTGCACATTTATCTAGTTTAAGCGTTTAAACTAACATTGTGGAGCTGTTTTATAACTATAGATTTAATTTTAGACGAGATGTGATGATGATTTGAGAAGGCTAAATTGATCAAACCATAGGCTATGATCAACTCTGTCTGCCGCTGCCGCTTGGTCGTTACTTTAAAAAAAACAAAAACTTGCATTTAACAAAAAAAAAATGCTCCAAACGTTTTTCTAAATTAACAATAAAATAATGAAACGAAATACAATCACTTTGCCATTTCATATAAAACTGAACTATTTTAATAGCTGAAACAGTAGTATAAGCTTTTTTGGGAGAAGGGGAAAAAAAGACGGGCTCAGGTCGGTAATTCTGATAAGCTGTCGGACACGGGCCGGGCTAGGGCCTGAGCATCTCGGGCCAGGGCCGGGCTAGGGCCTATATTTTAGGCCTATATTTTAGGCCCGTACAGGGCTCTATACCTCATGTGTATTTGCATGTGTGCCCCCCCGAAGAGCGTTTGCACCTAGAGATAATTCAGATGCATGCGAGAACTGTTAAATGCACTTTTTGGTCAAAATGCCTGACTTTGCATGCAATAAATGTAAAATCTGTGCATTAGACTTTAAATGCTGTGACTGCAAATTATGTTTATAATATTAAGCAAGCAATATTGACACCGCTATTCTATTTTTTCCTAAGACGGTTAACTTTAAAATTACAAGTAGATTTAGCAACTACAGAATTACTTAAAGTACTTGAAGGCTACACTACTACTGAAAAGTTTGAAATGGGATCAGTTAGATTTTTTTTTTAAAGAAACACTTCTATTAAGCAATAATGCATTAAATTAATCAAAAGTAACAGTTAAGATATTAGTAATGTTACCAAAAAAATTCCAACAAATGCTGTCCTTTTCAACTTTCTATTCATTGAGGAATCCTGAAAAAAATATCATGGTTTCAACAAAATATTAAAACAAAAAAAAAAAATTACTTTTTTCAACATTACTAATAATAAGAAATGTTTCTTGAGTAGCAGCATATTAGAATGATTTCTAAAGGATCACGTTAAAATATTAAAATAAAACAGTTATTTAAAATTTAAATATTTCACAAATATTGCTGCTTTTTATATATATATATATATATATATATATATATATATATATATATATATATATTGCTGCTTTTACTGCATTTTTAATCAAATAAATGCAGTCTTGGTGAGCATAAGACTTCTTTCAGAAAAAAATCTTAGCGACCCCAGACTTTTGAAATGTAGTGTATATTATTCATTTTGTTTATTCTTCAACTTTTTAATAAAGGTGTGTTTGTCTTAGATGTTTCTGTGGCATTGTGAATCAAAAAATTTCACTAGTTTTAGAATCAACTATTGAAATTTTGGTATCATGACATCAAAGGTTCTATGTACTAAGAGTTGGAATATATACCTGTCCCATTCCTTCCTCTATGATTTTGGTGGTTAAGTAATCACCCCAGCACTGCATGCAGAACTTGTGCCCACATTCCAGACCAGTGAAGTACTGCAAAAGAACAACCAAAACCAAATCCACATTTAGGGAAAGTTACAATTAATAACACAAGCAACTTCTGAGAACAGTGTAAATGTCTATTTCTAATGGTCAATAATAAATATAATATATTTCTTCTTTTAGGGTGGATCTTGCAACAGTGACAATAACTCAGTAACATAGGATACTAATGACAAACACTGCAAAACATTAAACCAAAAAAAGCAATGAAACCAGTCCTAGCTAACAGCTACCCAGTGTTGTGTGCCCATGAAACACAATGAGCCTTGTTCTCTTCAACAAATCGATACAACCAACAAGACTCTTTTTTTGGCTCAGATAGGGATCTTACAAGTCAGTTCTGAGCAGGTGACAGAAGAGTCAGCCGCAAGTGATTATCTACTGCTCCTACAAAGTATCCCTTTGTCATGCGTTTTATAGTCTCAGGCCTCCCGGTAGTAAATGCCTGGTTCTCTCTCTTGGGACAACAGACAACGCGGCAAGAACAAATCAGCTTAATATTTGTGGTAGGACTGACGCAAGCAGAGCATTGCTTACAACAACATCACAAGTAGTTTAACAGCACTGTGCAGAAGAGTATTTATGGAACGTCTCATGGGAACTGAGTGGTGGTCAGCTTTATGAAGCAACACATTAATATCGAAATGACAATTTGACATTGGGTCAAATTGAACGTCTCAATTAACTGATACTTTAAATGCATCCGCAATCTGATTAAAGCTCTTAGTTAAGCAGAACTCTCAACCTCAAACTGATAAGTTTGCTGTATCGTGTCACCCCAACTGATCCTTTATTTTAAGCAGACAAGCCGTGAGACAGGGGCTTCCTGGTTGACATTACAGTTAAATAGTTCACAGTCACGATTCAAAGCAATAAATAGAACAGTTTCCAAATCCCTGCTGCTTAATCCAGAATTTTCTTTCAGACAGATGCTGGCTCTCATGACAAAGCTGATCAAAACAATACATGCATGCATGCATGCATGCCACACTTAATCTATCCTTTCACTGACACACACACATTTCTCCAGGTTCCCTGCAAATCCGAAGATCCGCCTGTTCCTCTCCTCAACTGCTTTGTGTACAATGTGAGTAATCCAGTGAAGAGATTACTGGTGAAAGGAGCTCATTAGAAATCCTTCCTGCCGGCTGAGACACTGTAGCGTGTAGCACAGGGTGGCAAACATGAAAACACAGATATGTCAAAATAATACTGCATACCACCTTCACATATCCCACAACAGAACAGCGTCCCGTCCATGTGGTAAACAATCTGTTCACACTGCCAAGCGATTCAACAGATTCACTGAAAAAACAGGCACAGACGGAATCTGCAGATGTTTGTTTCATCTAAAGTGCTGATTTTCTGAGGAAATATACAGAATTCTGTACAATGGATATAAACACTACAGTACAATCTGTAAAATTTTAAAAGAAATTAATGCAAGGACGCATTAAATTATTAATCTGTTCTTTTAAACTTTTTAAGCAGCAGAACCGCTTTCAACTGCGAAAATAGTAACAAACGTTTCTTGAGCATCAAATCAGTATATTAGAAGGATCATGTTACACTGAAAAATAATTCAGCTGCGGCATCAAATGAATAAAATAAATTTTAAATTATTAAATTAGAAAATGGTTATTTTAAATTGCACTTCCTGGAGGCACAGAACAAGAAAATGTAATCCAATAATAACATTTCACAATGTAACTGTTTTTAATGTATTTTTTATCAAATAAATGCAGCCTTGGTGAGCATAAAGACTTTGCAAAAACATTAAGAACATCTTACAGAACAGAAGCATATGTTAAATGGATCTGAGAGTACTACACTTTTTATTGGCTTAAAGGATAATCAAATTAACCAAAATGTTTATTAAAGAGCATTCCAAGGGAAGTGAATGTGCAAAACTGTGTGAATATTGAGAATTCCATTTCCGGGCACAGATTCCATGTGAGCCTTCTAATAAGCTATCAGCACAGTAGCCATGGAAATGGATTAATCAGAGGCAACGAAAGCGATTCCGCTGGGGGGCACTGACCGAGTTAGGATAGTTGAGATAGCAGATCTGACATGGCATGTCCTGTGCCGACGATCTTGTGTTCATGAGTCGTGTCCGAGACTTCTTGCTGGGGTTTATAACGTGACACTCTGAAAATAGCTTGTCCAGGTTACCATCAAAGTACCTGCAAAGAGATAAAGAGGAGATTTTTTCTCAAAATTTGCTGATTTACTATTGAATAAAGACAGGTGTTAGCTGACTAATAATCTGGTGAAAGGAAACAGAACACACAGAACAGTTACCTTTCCATCAGCTTTTCTTTGTCCCAGTTGAAATGACTAAGTAATATTCTAGTGATTGTAGCAGGATTCTGTAACAAAAGAGATAGGCATACAACTTTTTATACATTGAAAAAGCAAACAAGCACACATTTAACAAAAACAAAGCAACAAAAAATACTATAGTTTATTTATTCATTCTCATATACAGGTGCATCTCAATAAATTAGAATGTCGTGGAAAAGTTCATTTATTTCAGTAATTCAGCTCAAATTGTGAAACTCGTGTATTAAAAGTAGTTTAAGTCTGGTTATTTTAACTGTGATAATTTTGGCTTACATTTAACAAAAACCCACCAATTCACTCTCTCAACAAATTAGAATATGGTGACATGCCAATCAGCTAATCAGCTCAAAACACCTGCAAAGGTTTTCTGAGCCTTCAAAATGGTCTCTCAGTTTGGTTCACTAGGCTACACAATCATGGGGAAGACTGCTGATCTGACAGTTGTCCAGAAGACAATCATTGACACCCTTCACAAGGAGGGTAAGCCACAAACATTCATTGCCAAAGAAGCTGGCTGTTCACAGAGTGCTGTATCCAAGCATGTTAACAGAAAGTTGAGTGGAAGAAAAAAGTGTGGAAGAAAAAGCTGCACAACCAACCGAGAGAACCGCAGCCTTATGAGGATTGTCAAGCAAAATCGATTCAAGAATTTGGGTGAACTTCACAAGGAATAAACTGAGGCTGGGGTCAAGGCATCAAGAGCCACCACACATAGACGTGTCAAGGAATTTGGCTACAGTTGTCGTATTCCTCTTGTTAAGCCACTCCTGAACCACAGACAACGTCATAGTCGTCTTACCTGGGCTAAGGAGGAGAAGAACTGGACTGTTGCCCAGTGGTTCAAAGTCCTCTTTTCAGATGAGAGCAAGTTTTGTATTTCATTTGGAAACCAAGGTCCTAGAGTCTGGAGGAAGGGTGGAGAAGCTCATAGCCCAAGTTGCTTGAAGTCCAGTGTTAAGTTTCCACAGTCTGTGATGATTTGGGGTGCAATGTCATCTGCTGGTGTTGGTCCATTGTGTTTTTTGAAAACCAAAGTCACTGCACCCGTTTACCAAGAAATTTTGGAGCACTTCATGCTTCCTTCTGCTGACCAGCTTTTTAAAGATGCTGATTTCATTTTCCAGCAGGATTTGGCACCTGCCCACACTGCCAAAAGCACCAAAAGTTGGTTAAATGACCATGGTGTTGGTGTGCTTGACTGGCCAGCAAACTCACCAGACCTGAACCCCATAGAGAATCTATGGGGTATTGTCAAGAGGAAAATGAGAAACAAGAGACCAAAAAATGCAGATGAGCTGAAGGCCACTGTCAAAGAAACCTGGGCTTCCATACCACCTCAGCAGTGCCACAAACTGATCACCTCCATGCCACGCCGAATTAAGGCAGTAATAAGTAAAGTAAAGCAGAATAAAGAAGTAAAGTAAAAGGAGCCTCTACCAAGTATTGAGTACATATACAGTAAATGAACATACTTTCCAAAAGGCCAACAATTCACTAAAAATGTTTTTTTTTTATTGGTCTTATGAAGTATTCTAATTTGTTGAGATAGTGAATTGGTGGGTTTTTGATAAATGTGAGCCAAAATCATCACAATTAAAAGAACCAAAGACTTAAACTACTTCAGTCTGTGCGCACTGAATTTATTTAATACAGGAGTTTCACAATTTGAGTTGAATTACTGAAATAAATGAACTTTTCCACGACATTCTAATTTATTGAGATGCACCTGTATATATATATATATATATCCAATATATATGAGTTCAAGCATTAAAACAATAAAGGTTTAAAACAACTTAATTTTAAACGTGTCCTGTTTAATTTCATTTTTTTCTGAGCAGAAAATAATGACTATCATACATTTTTACCATGATTTATAGAAAAAAAAAAAAGCCATTCAATGTAACAATAGTTTGCATCTTGTCAGTCATATTTAATACAAGTATCATTAGATGACATTAAAAGACTATGTAAGAATCATAGTGCAGCCTCCAAAATACTAATTAACTGTGATTTTAAATCTTTACTAATCTTTGTCACTATCCTTCAAACCTCTAGGTTTTACCCACTGGTCAGCAAGAAGTTTTAATCATTAAAAATATAATAACATTGAGTATGATCACTTATTCTTTTAAATATTTTAATATACAAAGGTCAGAATAAGTATGTTGCTTCATTTTACTTATATATATATATATATATATATATATATATATATATCTGTTACACTGATTATAAATATTTCACCCATATTCTGATATTTCATTTTCACAAAAGTTATTTGAAACATTAAATTAGGCACTTTAATTGCATTTCAAATGCTTTCTGTGTATACAAAAACACTTTTGTAAACTTTATTTGATGCAGTCACCAAAAAGGTCTTTTGTAGCTATCAATAAAATTCTAAGTGAAAACATTTTATTAGTCAGTTATGCCTCTGACTACCATAACTCACAAAAAAAAAAAAAAAAAAAAAAAAGAATAAAAATTAAATGGTCACAAACACCCAATTTTCTGCTTTAATTATGGCTAGGTAAATAATTTGTCTGGGAAATACTTGTTATTCTTTACTGATATTGTTTTTATTATGTGACAAATCACTAATTAAAGTCTAAATACCCACAAGCTGGGTTTGTGTCACGAACAACAACACTCCAAAGAGCAGCAATGATGTGATTTCCACTGTGTTTAGACAACAGAGTTCATTCTTGCCTTTCAGGGAGACAAAGCCTGTACTACAGTTCTCCAAAAAGGTTATGTGGGCTGACACGTCAAGTTGCGTATTGACAGGCAGTCCAGAGGGATACGGGGAGACGTGACCACCATAACCTTCTGGATTTGCAACCACCCTAACTCGAGGATCCTCAACTAAACCAAGGTCTTCTTTCCCTTCTGTTGAAAATGTAAGCAAGCTTGAACTGTACTGGGACAAACACACAGCAGATACTATATACGAATGAAGCAAGCCACAGCATTAATCACTTCAACTTATCACAGCATGTAAACATAATAAAATGCATTTGCTGACGGCACAGAACGAGCAAATCTAATCAATTAGCACAAAATCTGGAAATTAACCAGCATAAACAAAACAAACTGCGGGACGCAGAGTGAAATGTCGAGCTTCAAGAGACAGTTCATACTCCAAACAGCCTGTGGCTGACACTGCAGCAGAAACCTAACATAAATCATTACTCAAATTCACTTTGATGGGCTATTTTTGTGCTGTTTAATCAAACATAACCAGCCATGATGAAGCTTCGGTTCCGCCATATTGGTGTCAGGAGCAACTAGGTAACTCTCTCACACATGCTAACACAACCTAACCCATATCCCAGCTTAACAGATGATGAAGAAGACACCTTCTTCTTCATCAGACTATCAGCAGCCTGCCCTGAAAACATATGAACACGTCGCAGTGTAGTCTCTGGTGCACTTAAATTAGGGTTGTATGCTCGTGGTTAGCTTACTAAGCTAGTGTGACCAGGAACAAGCGGGTTCTAATAAAAACAGAGTGATTTAGATGATTATTATTGTACTTTATATGTGACGCTGGTTGTCATATATTAGGACGCAAATATTTTAGAGATACAAATGTAGTTTTGTTTAAGCAAAGCGCATATAATGGGACTTATCGGTCTGATTTGGTATGCAGGTGAACTAGAAGCTGGTTAAGCATCTTATGTCATTACTGGATGTGTTAAGGACAGGGAAAAGGCTGGGTTGACGCAAACCTTCTCCTTCATATCTGTGATCATGACCATATATTTATCTTGTTGAACTAACAACAATGGTTGGGACAGCTGATGCATTTTTCATGTCTCCCGTGTTGTCAGCAGGGGGGAAAGTTTCCCAGAGCCATGTAAAAATCTCCTCTATTGTTACAACGGGTGATCTGAGCTCAGGGGGAGCCCTGAAAACACTTACCTGGATGACCTCGTTGACCTCCCTGATACACTCCACCATATGCTGCAGGATCTGTTCGGCGGTTAGCACTTCAAAGCGGTAGTCTTCCTCGTCCTGCCCGGGCCCGAGGCCGCTGCCCCCCGTCTCCCCGCAGTCGTCTCGCTCTCCGCCGGCCACAACGGGATCAACCAACTCCACCTCGCCGAGCTCCAGGGTGTCGTCCGCGGTCTCCTCTTCGCCGCTGTCTTCGCTGCACTCCTCTTCCTCGTCGTCGAATTCATAATTGTAACCCTCGTCCGAGTCCATGACTGGGTTGCGTTTAATGTAGCGACACGCCAAGTGGGATAAGTTTGACGTGTATTATTTGGCAGATAGAGCAAAACAGAACGAGAATACTTCTTTAGCTTGCTAGCATTCCAGTTTTTCTAGCAGCAGAGAAAACAACAACAGAGGAGCGACGCTGCTGCTGAGACGTCTCTGCTGGGCCAACAAAGAGACGCAGCGTCACGGGCCGACGCTGGGTGACGTCGTGTGCGTCACACAAAACAAGACGTGTTTTAAAATAAAGTTGTTAGGCTGCTGCTGCTCAGATCTTTATGTTATCATATACTGAATTTCTTTAAAAAAAAAAAATACATCAAAACATAAAACACATTTTATATTAATGACGAAGTAAAAAAATAAAATGTTACTCTACATTGTATGTTACATTGAATATGTTCAGTGTAACATATTGTTCTATTGAATATTGTTCTGAAGAATTTGAAAAAAATATATATATTAGGATAAATCGAAAAACTGGGATGTGTGGGAAGGATTAGTGTACCTGATGTGATATCTTTTTTTTTTTTTTTTTTAAAAAGATGACATTTTGCATTGAAAAGAAATACATAGTACAGCTGTTAATACTATTTAGTAAACATCATATACATAAGAAAAATAGCCATTTTATAACTTAAGTTGTATCATAAGAACATTAAAAAAAAATCATACAATCACTGTATTGTGAATTTGAATAAATATTTCCCTGTGTTGTTGTGGCATAGTTTTTCTCTCCGTTTTCTCTTTTTAGTCTTTCTTTTGTTATTATTATTATTATTATTATTATTAATTTGTCCTGTAAATGATTGCACTTTTACATCTTCAGTAAATAATTTTTTTTTTTTGATTCCTTCAAAGCAGTTTAGGGAAAGGAACCATATATGTATGGATTTTGGTTCACATTGTACATGCTATTACATAACTGTTGAATAGAAGAACAAATATGCAATTCAGACTAGAGTCTTAATAATACAATATATATTATAATATAGATCATATATTATGGTAGGATACATAAATAGACCAAATTTCCTTTCTCTCGACAATAAAGCAGGTCAGTATTAAAATCGCAACAGACCTGACCTGTTTTCTGTGTGGTGCGTCTTGGTACGATCTTTTCAAAGTATGCAATTCTGTCAACTTGAAACACTTACCCCTGAAGTTCATTAAACAGAAAAGGCCAAATGAACAGCTACATCTAAAGCCTATGTAATGGTCCGGAAATTCCTTCTGTCTGGTGTTGCGCTGACTAGTAACTCAAAGAGGCGGAACTGAATAAAAGGAAAGTGTTTTCTACCGAACACATTTCGAACAGGTACGCGTTCTCCCGTTGCCGTGGCAGCAGCGACTTCAGGAAGAACGTTCGGGCGATTAATGATGGATGCTCGAGAGACAGGTAATTAATTGTTTTGAAATATTAATATAATGTTGAATTGAAAACACTGTATTTCCTATGCCACAAATCCAACCGCACTACCGTCCTGGCGTCTTTAAAGCTCCAGTGGGCCAGACACTTCTACCAGCTAGCTTACGGAAATCTGTTCGCAGGAAATTAAAAATGCTAGCTGTGTTTTTGTAGCGCTATTTAAACTTCTCTATCTGAACTTTTTATAAAATCCAAAAGATTTGCTGGGTGGCAACGAGAACATAGCTGAAATGCAGAATTTGGAAGAAGAGGACTTTGCTGTTTCAAAGTAAGTTACATAATTCGTTTTCTTGAGTGAAAATGTGTGTAACTTTCTCGAATTTATTGTTTTTCTTCTTTTATCCATAATATTTGCCTCTTCAGATCATCAGATGCTGATGCAGAATTTGACATGGTTATTGGGAACATCGAGGATATTATAATGGGTCTGTTATTCTATTAAATCCTCCACAGTCACTTAACACAACAACTGTTAATCTTTATTTATAATCTTTTAGCATTCATTTATAATAAGTGTGGATATCACATAATCTGTCAAGAACATGTCCTAGTTAATTCTAGTGGAAATTGTGCTTAATATTAATTGTTTTCATTTGTTTATGCAAAATGTAAATTCTTTTTCTTAATTTATTTTCTTAAGGTTTGGGATGAAATGAGACCTGGACATGTATTCATGAAATTCACTCATCCGAATTATAACTGACACATGCAATTTTCTCCACAGAGGATGAATTCCAACATCTTCAGCAGTCTTTCATGGAGAAATATTACCTTGAGTTTGATGACTCCGAGGAGAACAAGCTCAGCTATACACCTATTTTTAATGAATATGTATGTGATATTTAGCTTTGTTTTATCACACATTTATGACCCTTGTAGAAATGGAAATACTGTTTTTAATTGTCATTCATTACATTTTGCTATCTCAGATTGAAATCCTAGAAAAACATCTGGAACAGCAGTTGGTAGAGCGAATTCCTGGATTCAGCATGGATGCCTTCACCCATTCTCTTAAGTATGCCATATGAATTCATCTCTTTTTCTGGCCTGAGTATAGTGCTCAGGTTTGAAAGTGACTGACAGTATTTCTTTTACACTGACAATATCATACATACTGTTAAATATACAAAAGATTTATCAAAACAAACAATACAGAAATAGCAATCATTTCAGTCATTTAGATGCCACAGACCCTCAAAAATAGTAATTCTGATATGAGGAGCCACTTCCTAAAATTTAGAAGGCGGATATATATTTTCATGTATAAAGACCCTATTTATACTGTGAAAAATTTATATTATAAATATGTATAAAATAATGTTTGGAAAACATTTAGTTTCTATTACATTACATTATAACCTTTTTCTACTCACTATAGTACTGGTAAGAGTATTTTTTATTTTATTTTAACTTATTTTTTAAAAACCCCTGGTCTAAAATGCCTTTTTGTAACACACATAATTTACCACTAGATGGAGGTATTTGCATTTGCATTATTCCATGATTGTGACCTAAATTACTTTTCAGTTTATTTGTAATCCTTCTTTTTTCAATTAGACAGCACAAAGATGAAGTCTCAGGTGACATACTTGACATGCTGCTCACTTTCACTGACTTTATGGCCTTTAAAGAGATGTTCCTTGATTACAGAGCAGTAAGTAAAAATCTGTTCTTTTCTATTCGATTCATAATGTAAAATAATGTGTATTTAAAATGCGTTACAGTTCTGAGAAAAACTGTTCTGGCCAGTTCAAAAGTAATTCTTTGCAGTAATAAAAGAACCTGAAACGTAATCACCTGCTATGATAAAACTTTGGCCTACTTTTCATTTATCATGAACAGAAGCTATAAACCTGCCATAGTCTGTGGCAGAAACTCATTTGCCGCCTTCTTTTTATAGGAAAAGGAGGGTAGAGGATTGGACCTTAGTACCGGACTGGTGGTGAAATCTTTAAATTCTGCTTCACCTTTGACCTCCAGCATGGCCTCACAATCCAGCTGAACCAATGGGCATCTCACGTAAATGAACTTGATTAGTCAACACATATGATTATTCCCATTTAAAAAGATGAATATTTATTGAAAATTCCTTTCCCACACATTCCAAAACAGCCACTGTTATACTAACTTGACAGAAGGGAATCAGTGTTTAATTTAGGTTAATGTTTAAACGTAACATTCAGGTTAACTGTCAGCTTATCTGGCATGACTCCTCTAACACAGTATTCATATGATCTGTCACAAAATCCAGATTCAGTCTGGATCAGTCTTTCATATCTTGTTGGCCTACAGCGCAGCAAAACACTATTGCTGTTTCTGACCATACTGATATAGAAAGCTGTAATGAGCATGTGAGTATCTCAAACCTGCCACTTTATTCCACATTTTCACATCGATTCCCTTCATTTGAATGGTTAAATCCTTGTATATCATAATATACCAAAATAATTCCTTTCACTTGGCAATCATAAAGGGCTTTTCATTACAAAAGTATTATACAATGTGCCTGATATGACAAAAATTCTAAAGACCCTTTTTCATTTACAAGACTTGCAGTTTCCCCCGGTAAAATATTACAGAATTAAAAAATATAGTGTTTATACAGTTATCAGAAACAATGCAAATAATCTCATAAAGTTTTTCATGATTTTAATGTGATGTTGAGTCCATGTTTTGGATGGCTCTCATATCTTCGGAATGACAATGAGAAGGAAAGACTCACAAGAGCTTTTCAAAATAATACTTCGTTTTGTTGATGTATACAAATTTCAGCCTTTTTACTCCCTTCTTTACTTAGAAAAATGTGTTGTTCTTACTAGATGAATGTTGCGTAATTGTGTACATTTGTTTATTATTTGTATATATAGACATTTGAGCCTGTGTATGAAAAATAAATACAATGGTTCGTTAATTATATTTTATCGAAACATTTTTATGCTCAAAACAATCAATTACAATAATGCAAGAACCTCACCAGTTAAATACATATTTGCTCAAGTTATTTAGCATATCTTAGAAAAATAGTACACTAAAAGTTGGGCCTAGTAAGATTTTAGTGTTTTTTTCCACCTTAATGCTCACTAAGGCTGCATTTATTTGCATATATCAAACATACAATAAAAACAGTAATATTGTGAAATGTTATTACAGTATTAAAATAGTGTTTCTATTTTAATATTTTAAAATTTAATTTATTCCTGTTAGGGTAAAGCTGATTTTTCTTTTTTTTTCCTGGAACCCATGCTAAATGTATTTACTGTCACTTTTGATCAATTCAATGCATCCTTGCTGAGTAAAAGTATTAATTTCTTCCTTTAAAAAAAAATCTCACTGACCCCACACCTGCTGCACATAAACATACACACAATGTCCATGTTATAAACCATTAAGCAATTATGCTGCGCACCGTTATACAGAAGGGTTGTCGGACATTCCTGAAGAGGATTTTCAGCAGTGCCAAATAATCTGAGTAATATCCCCTTTAAAGTGTCCTCACACTTTCTGACTGAGAATGTTAATCAGAGGATGGTCTACACAGGCACTGTACTCGCTGCTGCATTTTGCCCTTCACCCCTCCAGTCCAAATAGGCAAAGTAGCTGCTAGCTCCGTATAACAGGGTCACCACTATGGCAAAGAACTGCAAGAAAAGATGTATGAAAAAAATTGATACAGATCTTACATATTGCACTCAAGTATAAGAACTATGCAGTTCCCAAAATAAGATATTTTTTATCTAAATAAGATTTTTTTTTTCATACAATAAAAGTTAATGGGGTTCAAGTGTTGTTTTGGACTGTCCCTTTAAGAACTTAATAAAAATGTAAACCTTTATACTAGTTAAACAACAGATAAATGATTTCAGGGCATGTAACTGTTTTACAGGAAAGTATATAAACAGCCATTAAGCAGATATATAGATTTAACTTCGAAACTTAAACTGTTGACCTTTACACATGGAGGAGGTATAAACTGTGATTACACTCCTCCACTGAAAGCATTATAGGTTTGTCATGTGATTGCCGCACAATTTCATGTGGACTCTGGCCGATGTGGTTTTTAAAGGCCTATAAAACACACATAGCACTCTACAACCTTCGTTTGAACTTTATCTAACAGTTTCACATTGTAACCATCTACTAAAAGCTTTTTATTTGATTTACAAAACTGTA
The DNA here is from genome assembly GCA_039654775.1 of Spinibarbus caldwelli. Taxonomy (NCBI): domain Eukaryota; kingdom Metazoa; phylum Chordata; class Actinopteri; order Cypriniformes; family Cyprinidae; genus Spinibarbus; species Spinibarbus caldwelli. The sequence goes on along the minus strand of CM077239.1, from coordinate 11,222,530 downwards.
TTGAGTATTTCAGTGAGTGATGAATAAAGCTTTAACCAGATAAGTGAAGGTCCTGTTTCGGATGGGATGTTTTGGCTTAAAACATATTGATTAATATTATTAATTATTAATTTCTTAAGAAAACCCTATGTACACTACCATTCAAAAAAATTGGGGCCAGTAAGATTTCTTAATGCTTTTGAAAGATGTCTCCTGCGCTCACCAAGGATCATTTATTTGATCAAAAATTCCGTAAAATCAGTGATATTATAAAATATTATCAGTTTAAAAATAAAAATCCATTTTAATATATTTTAAAATGTGATTTCTTTCTGTGATAGAAAGATCCAGTCTTCAGTGTCACATGATTCTTCAGAAATCATTCTAATATGCTGATTTGGTGCTCAAGAAACATTTATTACTATCAAATTTGAAAAGTTGTGCTACTTAATATTTTTGTGAAAACCATGATACACATTTTTTGTGATTCTTTGAGTATTAATTTCTTAAGAAAAATTGTACTGCTCCCAGATTTTTTAATTTTTAGTTTAAATATTTGTTTAGGTAGTAATTGAGAGTGTTGCTGACATCTGAATCACCTGATCTGGGTGGGCAGTGTGATGCCATGCTGTTATCAGCGGGTGTTTTACAGATACGCCTGACTTTACTTTAGAAATGAGGTAGGATGGATACACCTCTCTCAGCTCATAGCATTTGTGAATGTGTGTAGTGTGTGTTCAAGAGATGTTTTCACTCACTGCAGAAGCTCCCAGATGACCATGCCAGGGATACCATTGGGCTGGGACAGATACTGCATCAGCCAAAAAGGCAGTTACGTATAGAATAGCTGCGACTACATAGAACACCATGAGCTACAAGGAGGAAAGGAAGACAGGATTACAAACCTGATTTAACCGACAAAGTCACAAATAATATCTCTTCCACTAGAGGAGTAAGTGTCTCACCACTAAAGGCCAGGGCACCGAGGGTAGACTCTGATAAAAACTCAGCAACAGCACAACAAACAGGGCAATGCTCAGGAGCCACAGTGTCACACTAACAAACATCACCCAACCATAAGCAGGACTTGAGGTGTAGCTGGTACTGGCTATCAGCGTCCACACCAATAATCCAACAAACTGAACAGAAGATGGAGATGATCATATGTTAAGCATCAATGACAAAATATAGCCATTCTGTCATCATTTGCTCAACCTCATGTCGTTTCAAATCTGTATGACTTTCTTCCTTTCTTTTGCGTAACTTAAAAGAAAATATTTTGAAAAGGCACTGTTTTTTTTTTTTTTATACAGACACTTTCAAAGTGTCCTTTTTTGTGTCACAGAAAAAAAGTTATATAGATTTGGAAGCACAAGAGGGTGATTAAATGATGACAGAACTTTTATTTTTGGATAAATTAATCCTTTAAGTCAAGAAAACCCTTAGTCATTACTATGGCTTTTCTTAATGTCAGAGTGTTATAATTCATTTAGATGACATTAGAGCTTGCACAATTACATACATGCTCTGAAACACACACTTAAGTGTGAATCATCCTGGTAGTTCTCACCAGAGACCTAACCTAAAAAAACATTTAACATGCGCACTGTCAACAATTAATGTCATTCTAAGCACTATATATTTACTGTTGGTGTTGGAAGTATTGATGTGTCATAAGGAATCTTTTCACATAGATATAAATTAAAAATAAGTAAACAAATTATTTTTTATATACACAGACAAATGATGCAAATGGCATCCTTTGTACAATGAACATCAAAAGTTCATGATGCATTATTCATCTGATAAAGGTTTCAGATTTCAGGCTATGTGTCTGACACAAGATACCAACAAACAACAAATGTGACTTGCTCCACAGAATAAAGACTAAAACAGACAGATCACAGATCAAATATTCACTAAAGTTCAATAATATTACATTTGATTAGATGATGTATTTGTATTGAGGGGAGTGTTTTATTATGGTTACTGACCCAATGACCAGTGAGATAATACAATAAACGTCATAAATACTGATGTTTATTTTACAGTTTAATCAATCATTTATTTTACGGTCAAGTAAGTATTTTTCTGTATATTTTGTTCTGATTATTGCATGTTCATACCTGAATATGTTTATATTTTGAGAAGAATGTAGTTTATGTTCCTAAATAACACAGAAGTATAGACTTGTGGTTTACCTACATTTACTTCTATGTTGGCTCAGTGTAGGAGCTCACTTAATGCACAGTATGAACACTGCATCTACCTCTACACAAACCCTGTACAAGCATGCAATCATCTGTATAATGTCCTAGTTGTATTACAAATTACGACCAAAATCCATAATACACGCCGAGCCTGGTTAGTTTCATTTTATCAACCAATACCTCTCAGTTTTTCTCATAAATACAATTTGGCAATTTGTTTTGTTTTTTGAAGAAACTGCAAAGAAAAGTGGGTGTGGGAATATTATGAAAGGAGAAATAAATAGTTTTCAAGAAGCTACAAAATATAGAACACTTAAACATATGTCAAAGCATGGAAAGTGCAATATACAGTTTTTTCAACTCACAATCTCAGCCATAAGTAGAATACCAGGAATACTCTTGATGAAGTCCATGTCTACCCTTGCTGGGATTCCATAACTTCTCTGAGGTTCACTGGAGCTGGTCTGAGTGTTGACTTTCCCAGGAAAATCTGCCATTTCTTCTCAGTTTAAAGAGTTGATTACATAAAAATGTCACTTTGAAAAAGAAAAAGGAAATAATGCACCTCAGTGGAGACACACTAGAACAGGTAATGCAGGTGTTGTCACTACCTAACAACTCAGACTGAACAGATAAAAGTTTTCTGTCTCTCTTTCACACCCTCCCTCTCTCTCTTTCTCTCTCTATACACCTTTGCACACCTACAATGTATTTACAGTGAGATCATGTTAGGCGGATACATCTGTGTATCTAAGTAATAAATAACTTCAGTAAGAATAATAAAGTGAGAACCCTCTACCTTCCTCTTGTAAAAAAAAAAAGGAAACAGCAAGACATAAAAACAATAGCAGTCAAAACTGGGGATTAAAAAGTGTTCATAAGTTTAAAATGTCAGAATCATTGACAGAAGAGGATATTTTACACGTACACAGACAATACAAGTAAAATCAGTTTACACAAAGATCACATCTCTTTTTTTAATAACCCCATTTAGTTTAGATGCACACAAGATAATAGTTTCTCAGGATATATATTGGCTACTTTTATCGTTCATAACATTCATAATTAAATTATAAGACTATTTATTATATACGGAAAATCACTCCTTGAACCACTCACATTATATAAAATAAATTAAAAAGATTAATTCATTAACGTCTTACATCTTTCACTAACCTGCACAACAGCCATTTTTGTACTGCGGTCGTTGACTCAGTTCTTCTTTGGCCACTTGTCTGCAGCAACCAAATGTAAAACTTTCATGTCGTGTATTTTTGCTAGTTTTGTTGTTTCGGTGCTCTACTCTCCACAAGGTATGAAATGGCCTTTGGTCGCTCTGCTGAGTATGCGTCAGCTGGGAACCATCCTGTTCACCTACTGAAAAAAAAAAAAAAAAAAGGTTGTTGTCAGAAGTGGGATTCGAACCCACGCCTCCAGGGGAGACTGCGACCTGAACGCAGCGCCTTAGACCGCTCGGCCATCCTGACACATGGAGCTAGAGGTGATTTTATGCCCTCTAGTGGTGTGAATGTACAGTGTTTAAAACTACTTTCATTTTTCTCATTTATATATACAGTTTTCTTAATGTAACAGTCAAAAACAGAAATACATACAATTCACATATGATATAAAGCAATGCATATAATATAATTTAATATAATTTTTGCCCTGTGACATAGGGTGGCCATTTCCAACACACCAAAATTGAGGACACTTTCAGTAAAGCTAGGACAAAAACTGATAAGTAATCCTAAACCTATGAGCAGTGACAGAAATAAACTTTTCCATTTAGTGGTCACGTTTTCTTTCTTATATTTATTTCTGGAGCTATTGATTTAACTTTATAAGGGAGTTTTCAAACCTTATTACATTTATTTAATATGTATTTATTCATTCCATGAAAATTCTTAAATGTATCTATTTAATTTGAATAATAAGACACTATAGGGCTGACAGCAATCAGGTATCAACAAAATCCAATGTTGCAGAATTGGTACAGAAGCTGTATCTGAAGTGGCATTTAAATTTATTTACACAGACTTATGCATGAAAAAAATTACACTGCATGAATAGTGTTATGAGATTATGTAGTACATGTTGAATATCGAACTGTGAAACAATACTGAATTAATGAAATAATACATTTATGAAACTAAAACCGCCAGTAGAGGGCGCTAAGTCACTGTAAACGGATAGCTCCCCCAAAAATGAAAATGTGCTGTTAATTTACTCACCTCAGGACATCCAAGATGTAGGTGACTTTTTTCTTCAGTAGAACAGTTCAGAAGATTTTAGCGGTCCTTGGTGATTCATAAAAGGCAGGTCAAAAAAAGCATATTCAGATGAGACTAAATTAATTAATACCCGTGGCTTCTGACTATATATTGAGTCTTTTAAAGCGAAACGATTGGCCTGTGCAAGAAAGTGAATGTTATTTACAATATTACCTGTAATCCATAGCCTCAGAGTAATTAACCCTAAATGAAGCAATAAAACAATCTGTCATCATTTACTCACCCTCTCAAGTTATCATGAAGTAACGTTAATAAAATCACAGTAACAGTTACGTTACAGTGAAGGAAATGCTAGGTGTATTTCTAGTACTGATCATTTTAAACTATTTACAAATAATATTTTAAATATACACACGTTCACTCTTATTTGTATGCCTAATATGTCGAAAACACAAAACGTTTCATGTGTCGTCACATTCAGTTATGATGAATCACGTAAATTATACCACATTTTCAATTCAAAACGGCCATATGTGAGGAAAGAGTCGAGTAGTTTGCTACTCGTTGGATATTACTGTCGGTCTATTAACAGGTCTATAGCAAAACAGTCGTGAAATATTAAATGTTTCTCTACTTCCATCTTACCTCACTAACGATAAAAACTGACGCTTCGTAGGCTGCTAGAAGTCGCGCGCTCTCCTTCTGATCTGTGTCAACAGTAAACCCCGCCTACTATGATTTGATTGGCCATCTCAATTATTTTGACACTCATAAGAAGGAATGGCGTTTTTGGTTTCAATAATAAATGCGCAGTGTTGGGAGTAACTAAAAAAAAATAAAATAAAGTGTTGGGAGTAACTAGTTACATGTAACGGAAATACGTAATTAATCTGTTACAGTTACTGAGAAAAAAATGTGTAATTAAATTACAGTTAATTAACGATTACAAAGGGGGTTGCATCTGAATATTTTCACATGCATACAGATTTGATTGATTTATTTCCCAAATTGCATTGAAAATATTGAAAATGTGAGACATCAGTGTTTCAGAAGTTTAGGGGAAGTGTTTATTTGATAACTGTTTTATTTCCTATTTGGGTTTATGTATATGCTTTATTTTTTTAAGATTATCTGTTATTTTTTTCCAAGGCGTTGTTAGATGCCAGTGTTTCCTGTCATAGCTATGTAAGGATTTGATTTCAAAAACAGTATCATAGCTATTAAACTATCTTATGATTTTAAACCTGTATTAAACCTCAGAATGATCTCAAAGTAAAAAGAGGTGCTAAAATCTGATTTTTTGGTGGCTGTGATTTATAATTAAATTATTATAATCTTAATTCAAGTGATGAATGATTTTGAAAGTCTGTAATCAGTGTCGAGTTCTACTGTAGGGTTAACCCTGCCTGCTTTAAATGTTAATGATTACCAGTTGAAAACATTTGTTAGAAATTTAGAAAAGTAATCAAAAAGTAATCAGTTACATTAATAAAGTAATTGAAATATTTACACTACTTATTACATTTTAAATAGGATAATTTGTAATCTGTAACCTACACTCTTAAAAATAAAGGTTCTTTATTGGCATCAATGGTTCCACAAAGAACCTTTATCATCCATGGAACCTTTTCATTCTACAAAAGGTTCTTTACAGTGGAAAAATTGTCTTTAGATTATTAAAATGTTCTTCACAATAAGAAAAAATTGTTCTTTTAAGAACTGTTTACTGAATGGTTCTTTGGGGAACCAGAACTTGTTCTACTATGGCATCGCTGTGAAAACCCCCTTTTGGAACCTTTATTTTTAAGAGTGTATTACATTTCCAAAGTAACCTTCCCAATACTGTAAATGTAGTAGAATGTGTTGGCATGGACATGCATCCTCTATGCTGGACGTAGCTGTGCCTGGTCATAGTTTTATAATATTTATCGGAAAGCTGGACGTAGCGAAGCCCAGTGTAGAGTTTTGTTTTACGTCCAGCTGGTTCAACCGGCCCCTGGCCTATGTAAGTTGAACCTCTGAGTTGAACCCCTTTACATTTATTCATTTAGCAGATGCTTTTAACCAAAGAGCCGCTGGTATGTTCCTCACTTATAAAATCTCTTTGATGATAAATCAATATAAGTAATGTGAAATTCAACAAAAATCTGTGCTTGTATCTGTGTGCATGTCTGTGTCTTTCTACCATGGATCAAGATATATTACACCTCTCCATTTAATAATCTTACTCAAACAGCAGTAGTATAAGATGCTAAAGGTCCTAGTGAAATATTCCTGGTGGCAATACTTCTGATGATTTTGTTTCATTCTGGATAGGTGGATTAGAAACGCTCTGGGTTTTTAAAATAAATATGAAAGTGGACCGCTGACTTGTTGTCGGACTGTGTTATTTTATTTGGTCCCCTATTGGATCTCTTTGTGAGGTCTAAACTTTATAGCCTCATCTTTGAAATTAATGAAGAAAGTGGCATGATGGTAACATTGAGTGTGTTACCATACACTTTAGATATGTGTTGTCAATTATTATTTTCATGCTTTATGCAAAGAACAGAGTTTTAATACATTGACAACATATTCAGTAAATTCAGTTTGCTTTGCAAGTTATACCCTTGCAACCACAAACTATGAAACTTTACACATCATCAGCAGTTTATTTTATTCTCTTCCTTCTCAATAACTTTCAACCAAAGAGACACTGGTATGTTTCTCACTTGTATGACAAAATCTCTTTGATGATAAATCAATGAGAAAGCAATGTGAAATTCAACAAAACTCTGTACATGTTTCTTTGCGTGGGTATTTTGTCCTGATAACTACCTGTTCCAGCATTCCGCAGCTTAGTGTCGCACACATGCGCAAATAATTTTTTTTCTCTATATGTAGGTGTGGTGGTGTTGCTTCTCACCATTTAAGTAAGACAAAGACCCTTTTGTGTGCCTGCGTGGTCAAAAAGAACTGTAGTAATGTCACAGCATGGTGAGAATCCGCTGCTGGAGAGATCATTGTTCTTCCAGACAATACAGCAGACACATGACTTTATTTTAGGAAAGAGAATTCTAATTATCTATGTGACTCCCAGTTGTTGAAAGTTTAATGCTGTCATACCATCAGTGAGGGAGCTTAATGGAATTTAATTAACTCCACAAACAGTAGGGAAATTTCTCACAAAATTATGTCAGAAGTTTTAGTTGTTTCTGCAATTTGACCCTTTGACCTCCAACTGACACATCAGGCATTTCATACCAGTGCATTGTACTTTACACATTATAGATAATATGTTAAACTGCTATATTGTGCATGTTACTCAATGCATGCTCAACATTCCCTTGTACAGAGAAAGTTTGGGAAGGAAAGACTTAGTCTCTGAAAACATTTTATTGTAACGTGGGGAGCGTGGCAACAGAGTTGGGGATCCAACTGCAAGGCTTTATTTACAGACATGGTCAAAACAGGCAGGGTCAAACACCAGCAAACAGTACAATCCAGGCAGAGGCAAAAGAGAGTAAATCCAATAAACGGGTGACGGTCAGGGCAGGTAGAAATAGATCAAGAAACTAGGAAACAGTCCAAGGTCAAAACACAGGGAAACTAGGAAACACGGAAAGGAAAACTAGGAAACTAGGAACACAGAAATGGCTATCTCCAATAATCAGCCCCCAAGAGTGGGTGTGAGCATCTTTTATACTAGACTAAGGGGAACACGACAAAACCAACCAATGAGAACAATACGCTTGCAGCCAGGGAACCAATCAGAACATGACATGCAAACTAGGAACCAATCATAACTTAACACACAGACAGGGGTAGCACATGACATGAACACATGAGGGGCAAGGGACACATGGGAAATGGAGTCCAGAAAACATTACCAAAAGTCCAGGGTGGAGTGCCCTCTAATGGAGTTCATGAGCACTCCAGCTGGTGATTGTAACATAGCCCCCTCCCTAAGGAGCGGCTTCCAGACCCTCCTAAATTAGAACAGGCAAGAGTCCAGGAGGAAGGCGGAGCGGAGGCGGAACAGGGGGAGGGATGGAGGGCCAGGTCCATGTGGAAGTGGAGGGACGGGACGGAGGTAGAGCCGGCGGAGCAGGGTGCCAAAGCAGAGCAGAGAGCCAAGGCAGAACCGGCAGAGCAGGAAGCCAGGGAGGAGCCCAAGAGCACCAGGGCGGAGCAGAGAGCCAGGACGGAGCTGGCGGAGCAGGGTGCCAAGGCAGAGCAGAGAGCCAGGGCGGAGCTGAAGAGCACCAGGATGGAGCAGAGAGCCAGGGTGGAGCAGAGGAGCACCAGGGCGGAGCCAGCGGAGCAGAGAGCCAGGGCAGAGCTGAAGAGCACCATGGTGGAGCAGGCAGAGCAGAGAGCCAGGGCGGAGCAGGAAGCCAGGGCGGAGCTGAAGAGCACCATGGCGGAGCAGAGAGCCAGGGCGGAGCAGGAAGCCAGGGTGGATCTGAAGAGCACCAGGGCGGAGCAGGCGGAGCTGAGGAGCACCAGGGCGGAGCTGAAGAGCACCAGGGTGGAGCCGGTGGAGCCGGTGGAGCAGGAAGCCAGGGTGGAGCTGAGGACCACCAGGGCAGAGCAGATGGATCCGAAGATCCCCACGGTGGAGCAGACGACCACCACAGCAGAGCAGAGGAGAGCAAAGATCCCCACGGCAGAACAGATGACCACCAACGTAGGGCTAACGAGGCAGGTGACCACCAAGGCGGATCAGGTGGGACTGGAACAGAAAGCACAGAGGTTAACAATGGCCTCTGTGGCCGAGACAGGACAGGCTGAGAGTTCACAGATGGTCTCCTTGACCGCAACAGGACAGGCAGAGGGTTCAGAAGCGGACACCGCTGACTTGGGAGGTTCTGCAGCGGGAGCTGCCACCTCGGGAGGAGCTAGAGCAGGCTCAGACGACTTGAGAGGTTCTGCAGCGGGAGCTGCCACCTCGGGAGGAGCTAGAGCAGGCTCAGACGACTTGAGAGGTTCTGCAGCGGGAGCTGCCACCTCGGGAACAGGAACGAGTTCTGGAGTGGATTCGAGGACCAGAGCGGGATCTGGAGTGAATTCATTGCCTGGAGTGGGCTCGGGAGTGGATTCACGGACTGGAGCGGGAACAGAGCAATGTGTAGCCCAAACACACAGAATGGCGACCGCCATTACAGGGAGTACTGAAGAAAAGGGAACTGTCTCAGATATGACCAGTGCTGAAGCTCTTGGGACGCCTGCTGCATGCACCAACATCAACGGGTGGGTCCGCCAGACTGGAAACCAGCCTCAAACACCCTTGGAACGCCCTGGTGTCTTCAAACGCAACATCCACGATGCTCGGGAACACTGGAGTGGCTGAAGACTGTGGCTTGATATCCATAACGGCTGAAGGCTCTGGGTTGGCGGCCATCTTGGAAAGGGACTCTGAGCTGGCGGCCATCTTGAGAAGAGACTTTGAACTGGCGGCCATCTTGGGAAGGGATTCTGGGCTGGCGGCCATCTTGGAAAGAGACTCTGGAACGGTGGCCATCTTGGGACGAGACTCTGAACTGGTGGCCATCTTGGGACGAGACTCTGAACTGGCGGTAATCTTGGGACGAGACTCTGGAGCGGCGGCCATCTTGGAACGATACTCTGGAGTGGCAGCCATGACATTGGGAGGCCCTGGTGTGGTAGCCATTTTGTGAAGAGGCTCTGGACTTGAGAGTGCTGAAAACACAGAAGTGGCAACCATAACAACTGGACATGATGGTGACCATGATGGTTCAAGTTCTGCTGCCGCTGGAGCTTGGCGATGTTGGCCCACCCAAAAAAAATTCTTAAGGGTTTCAAGGTCTTCTGCTTTACCCACAGTGAAAGGGGAACCACATAACAATAGAGCATAGTCCATCAAGTTTCTTAAACTACAGTTAAACTCCCCTCCAGGTAACAGTGATTTAGTGGGTTCATTGACTCCAAAACGGAACAAATCTTTAAACAAAACTTCATCATAAAGTGGTACTTCATATGACAACTCACAGAATCGATGAACGTACTCTTCAATAGATAGGCCTCCTTGCCGAAGATGTAGTAGCTTGTAGACTGGTCCATGGTTGAGCTGGGTTGTTGAATAAAGCCGCTGGATCCGGGTATGGCTGATTATTCTGTAACATGGGGAGCGTGACGACAGAGTTGGGGATCCAACTGCAAGGTTTTATTTACAGACGTGGTCAAAACAGGCAGGGTCATACACCAGCAAACAGTACAATCCAGGCAGAGGCAAAAGAGAGTAAATCCAATAAACAGGCGAGGGTCAGGGCAGGCGGCAGTAGATCAAGAAACTAGGAAACAGTCCAAGGTCAAAACACAGGGAAACTAGGAACACGGACATGGCCAATAATCAGCCCCCAAGAGTGGGTGTGAGCATCTTTTATACTAGACTAAGGGGAACACATGACAAATCCAACCAATGAGAACAAGACACATGCAACCAGGGAACCAATCAGAACATGACACATGCAAACTAGGAACCAATCAGAACTTAACACACAGACAGGGGTAGCACATGACATGAACACATGAGGGGTAAGGGACACATGGGAAATGGAGTCCAGAAAACAATATCAAGAGTCCGGGGTTGAGTGCCCTCTAATGCACTCAACATGGGCAACATGGGCACTCCAGCTGGTGATCTCAACATTTATGACCCAACTGACTTCAATTTATGTATTGCAGGAAAATGTGCATCCTCATTTGAGGCCTAAGTCATGTTACCTATGTATTTTTTTTTCAGTTTTTCTTCCTTTGCTTAAATAGGAGACCTACAAGATTAAAAATAGAAAGTAACTGACTTTGAGTCAGGGAAATAGAGGTATAGTAGATCTATGGAATACTGTGGAAGTGTTACCCAACCATCAGACCTTCTCTTTTAAACAAAGGGCCCCTGTGTGTGACCCTGGTCCTTACGGAAAGGAGACAAAGTTTCCAGCAATGACGTGTTTGCAGAGACTACGCTGGTTGTAGTAAATACCCAAGCCTTGATTCTTTTTCCACAGAGGCAGAGGCAGAGTTGCATACACACATTGACTGTACACACTTAGCACCTCTGACTGCTTGAGGATCTTGTATGTGTGTGTGATGTCAGAGGTCATAAAGGAAACGGAGAGGACGTGTGAGTCAGGGTGTGTCTTATGCAGAAAGAAGGGCAGTCAGCAATAGAGACGGTGGGGCATCAATGGGCGTGGATGGTCTTTCCTTATAAAACGGATCCTAAAAAAGCAAAGGTATTACAGAGAAGCCAGCTGTTTTGGACTGAACAACGGAAATTTACTGCAAACCTCAAGAACAGGATTATACAAAGGCTCACCAATCACTTACAACAAGTGTCAAGCTAAATCCATCAATGGCCAGCCATAATGGTAAGAAAGTCACTTCAATATATTTGTTTTTCATAAATATTGCTCAAAGTAAGAACTGAGTATATTAATATGATTGATAGCAATAATATGCTATATACACACTCTCATATTAAATATAGGATGCATTTCTTTAGCACTGAATGGTGTAAAGATTTTTTGAAAAGGTATTGTGAAGTTGTTGAAAAACTGTTTGTGTAAGTGAACTCAAATATATTACATAAAGCAGTCTGGTGTTCAAGTTTTTTGCCAAGAGGACTGGCAAGACTTTTCCATTTCCATTCTATTTATGAAACCCACCTACTGCTCGCCAAACCACTTATATTTCACTAATGTGGTCTTACCATGGATCAAAATATATTACGCCTTTCCATTAAATCATAATCTTCCTCAAACAGCAGTAGTATAAGATGCTAAAGGTCCTAGTGAAATATTCCTGGTGGCAATACTTCTGATGGTTTTGTTTCATGTTGGCCAGGTGTTGAAATATACATGGAAGCAGACCGCTGACTTGTTGGCGGGCTGTGTTATTTTATTTGGTCCCGTATCGGATCTCTTTGTGAGGTCTGTGCTTTATAGCCTTAGCTTGGAAAGCGAAGAAGAAATTGGCATTACAGTAACATTGAAAGCAAATGCAGCATCAATGAGTAGAATCCAATGTGTTACTATTCACTTTAGACGTGTTATTGTTGTCAATTATTGCTTTATGCTTTGTGCTAAGACCAGAGTTTTAATATTTTGACAACATGTTCAGCAAATTCAGTTTGCTTTGCAAGGTACACCCTTGCAACCACAAACTATGAAACTTTACACATCATCAGCTATTTATTTTATTCTCTTCCTTCTCAAAAACTGTTGTCTGGCATCATCTCATCACTCTCAGAAAAAAGGTACAAAACTTGTCACTGAAGCAGTACTTTTTCAAAAGATGCACCTTTGTATCTTATTTACCCCTAAAGGATACATATTTGTCCCTCAAAGGTACATATTAGTACCTTTTGAAAAGGCACTGCTCTGGAGACAGGTTTTGTACCTTTATTTCTGAGAGTGACATGCTAAACATTAATAACACGATTTGAAAATGTCCCAAGAAACATCTTGTTTTTTAGTGAAAGCAAGAACATCTGACTTTTTGTTTACATTTAAATATTGACTAGAAGATGCTAAACCTTAAATATTTCTTATTCAATTTATGTTTTGTCATAACTTTTCTTTGTTTTAAGACTGGAAAACACTACACAACTTTTAAAATCTAAAAACAGATTTTAAAACACTAAGTAACTAGTAACTAGTATACTAAACTTAGGGTCACACATTACCAGAATTTCAAAGAATTACCAGTTTCTTCCCAACACAACAAACACTTATTGCTAGGAGATGCATTTTTGTTATTCTCTGACCAGATAGAATCATAGTCCATAAAACTGCATCATTCACTATGTGATTTTCTGTGAAATCCCTCAACTCCAACTGCCCAACATCTGCAGAATGGCTCGAACTTTTGGCAGCTAACATTGACTGCAAATCAGGGCAAAAGTTGTTTAGTGTATTCCAGCTTTTAGGGTGGTCTCAGACTTTTGGACCCCGCTGTATGTTTGAAGATAATATAAGCAAATATAATACAAATCAGTTCGGTAGTTCACAAGGAGATGACTTTTTAAAAATATTTCACCAAAAAAGTGGAAAATCTTTTCATTTTAATCATACTTTTAATATTACTGTCATACCACTTTCTTCATTGCTTTCCAAGCTGAGGCTCTAAAGCCCAGACCTCACAAGAGATCCAATACCCGACCAAATAAAATAACCAACAAGTCAGTGGCCTGCTTCCATATTTATATAAACAGTGCATTTTTTCATGAAACACTCTTTTTGAATGTGACATTTCAAGTCAGTATGGCTGGAAAACAAGCCTTTTGGCAACCACATCATTAATCCATTCCATGATTAACATAAATTTAGCCACCAAAAAAACCTGCACGCAACATTCAGTAACAAAGCATTTAAAGACATGTTATAGGTCAAGGGAGCTAAGGCTTACTAAAGTAAATGGATATTTGGATTATATTTGCTTGTATTGTTTAAACTGTTTATTAAATTCTTTTGTGCCCAGCCATACTGAGTGGTATAGATCTGCAATGCTATGAGAATAACCATGCTCACCGCACTGAGGAGATGGACATGGAGCGTCTGCTGGTGCGCAGAGGTCAGCCATTCTCTGTAGTACTGCAGTGTACTGACCACATCCCACAACTCCCTGACCACCAGTTCAACCTCATTCTACACCTGGGTGAGTAAACTTGATTGAGAAAGTAACAGATTAAACAGTGAGGAAGATAAACAGGTGGCCTGCAGGTTTTGGACTGAGGCTTGAAACTGTAGTAATCTTGAGTTGGAGTAAAAGAGAAGTTATTAGATTAGATAAGTTTAGTGGACAAGCTAAAAAAACAAAAAAAACAACTCAGCCACAAAAATACTAAAATGCACATAACAACAACATAAGACACCATTAGGAAACTTGTTTATATTATGTAAAGTCACATTTATCCTCTAATTTCTGTGCATATGTTTGTGTGTTACAGGTAAGAATAATGAGGTGGTCCTGAAGGTGTCAGACTCAGAGCAAGATCATGGAAAATGGTGGTTCAGTCAGCGTAATGCTCAGGGTGAGGTGATGCTGACTCTCCACAGCCCTGCTGATGCTCTTGTGGGTCTGTACAGCATGACTGTTGTTGTGCTCTCAGCTGATGGGCAGATCCTGGAGCAAACCAAGCCTCAGACCTTCTACCTGCTTTTCAATCCCTGGTGCAAAGGTGAGTGTTTAAAGGGATTGTTCACCCAAAAAAATGTAAATTCATAATTCCTCATGACTTTCTTTCTTCCATACAAAAGTTTTTCACACAAAGATACTGTATAACTTGAGAAAACTGAAAGCTGAATTGAAGAATTTGCTATAGGTTTATGGCGCTTATTTGTTATTTTGGAGCTTGACAGCCTATGCTTTTGGGTTCCATTGAAGATAAAATGTCATTGTAGGAACAATGTGAGGGCTACTCACACTAAAAATGAAAACTTGAATGATAACTATAAACATACATCACTTTCAGAATTATTTTTCTTCCAGTTGATGAATGATAAAACATTGACAGACAATCACAATCCACTCAACTTTAAAGATTGCACATTGCATTATAATAAACAGAACATTATCATCCATTGGTGTTAGTTATTGTTATTGTTAAGTATCTTTAAGGTCAGTTCACACCAAGAACAATAACTATAAATATAACTATATTAACATCCATACAAGCAGACACTAATATTCAATTTTTCTTTTAAAGTATGCTCTGTACATGCCAAGAAGGAGAACTATAAAGATAACTATAATAATAACTATTAGCATCCAGACCAACACACTATAAGATTGTTTTTTATAAGCACTTTCTGCAGAGTATACATATTCTGTATGTTGTCTGCTGTTTTAAATGTTTACGCTGTTTAAATTTGGGTGGATTCTAATTGGCTGTCACTGATTTTATCGCTAATCGCAAAATTCTGACAATAGCATTTCTTTCCTGTAGATGACTCTGTGTACCTTCCCAGTGAGGAACTCTTACAGGAGTACATTTTAAATGAAAATGGGATCTTGTACCAGGGCTCATGGGACGATATCACCACTGTGCCTTGGAACTTTGGACAGGTAACCTACAAATGCATTCCCATGTTCTCAAGATCCAAATTTATACAGCCCCCATCTGTTTAAACAGCCTTGTGGTCAGTGCCCTCTCTGAGAAAGCATCATGGCCTGGGTGATGTTGCATGGTGGTGGAATTCAGATGAGGCAGAGTGTGAATTGTGACAGATCAGTGGCAGGAGAACCGCAGAGGGCTTGTCTGCTGGGTAATCACTCTCTGTAGATGTCTGACATTTCAGCAACAATGTCTGTCTCACAAACAAGTGACTGTTCCATTTCAGTCAGAGAGAAATTGGAAGTCTAGACAAGAAACCTGAATCTCTAAGCTTTCTTTGTAAAATACAAGTCAGGCCCTAAGGACAGCATTTAATGTCAATTTGCACAGCAATTACTCACAAATAAAAAATGTGATTACTAATTGTGAATACTCCTCCGCACCCCTCATTAGACCTACTAATGTACTAATTGTACTAATGCAATCAAACCAAGATATTTATATCCTTTGGATTCTATTTTTCAAACAGTTTGAAAAGGATGTGGTGGATATTTGCTTTGAAGTGCTGGACAATTCACCCGCAGCCCTGAAAAATTCAGAGATGGACATCGCTAACAGAGGAAGCCCTGTTTATATTAGCAGGACTATTGCTGCCATGGTAAGGCATCTGTCAACATGGTCATTTGTTGTCTCCACCCCTGTTATAATTACATTTGCTCAAGCATAATGACTTTTTCACTAAAGTGATCTGTAAAAAGTGTTTTATATATATAAATTCTGTGTATATATATATGATCTACATTCAGAATAATCTGCATTAACAGGTGAATGCTAATGATGATCGCGGAGTGGTATCTGGGCGCTGGGATGGAGAGTACAGTGATGGGGTGGTGCCCACACGGTGGACTGGCAGTGTGTCCATCCTGAGGCGCTGGAGTGAGGGTGGAGGACAAAAAGTGCGCTATGGGCAGTGCTGGGTGTTCACAGGAGTGGCCTGCACAGGTAAGATTTAGAAAATATTAATTTCTAAATAAATTCAGAAATGCATACTACTGTTATTATTTCTGTCGCTGATTCACGTGATCTGTAACGTGCCCTTTCCACAGTCCTCCGCTGTCTTGGCATTCCAACCAGATGCATCACAAATTACTCATCTGCTCATGACACTGATGCAAACGTTTCTGTGGATTACCTTTTCAATGATCAACTTGAAAGTGTGTCTGAAGGCAGGAAGGACTCCATCTGGTGAGTTATGATATCCACATTCATTTTTTTTTTTTTAGCTCTAAACCATTTCTGCATGACAACAGTTGTCTCATTTTTATCTCCTAAGCAATTTAAATAAAAACATCTGAAACAAAGTTGAACTCCATTAAGTTTCCTGAGTTATTAAAGAGCAATAACATTTTCCTCTGTAGTCCCTGACCTGATCTTCATCCTCTTTTTTCAGGAATTACCACTGTTGGGTTGAGTCCTGGATGAAACGCGATGACCTCCCAGATGGTTACGATGGATGGCAGGTGCTAGACCCTACTCCTCAAGAAAGGAGTGATGGTAAAGCTTTACTCTTTGAAGTATAAAAAACAAGAACATCCTGAGAACTACATCTTCTATCTCCCATTACATAAAACTGGAATATTAGCATCCTCTTCTTCCATGTTCTCACAGGAATCTTCTGCTGTGGGCCTTGTCCAGTCCATGCGGTTAAGGAGGGAGAGGTGGGGTTGAAGTACGACACCCCATTTGTGTTTTCTGAGGTGAATGCTGATCTGATTGTCTGGATTGTTCATCCAGATGGGGAACGAATTCAAGTGTCCCAGAACAGTAAAGTTATAGGGCGGAACATCAGCACTAAGAGTGTGTATGGAGACTTCAGAGAGGACATTACTGCTAATTACAAATATCCTGAAGGTAAAAACAAGCGACCTGTTGAATGTTCTCATTTGTCTTGAATTTATTGAACCACTTTATAATAGATTTTTGACAATCTGTTGTAATATTAATTGTCTCCTATTGTACCTGAAACCTTGTACACCTTACTTCTACTTTTAACATTTGTCTGAGTGAGCATACTGTATTTAATGAGATTGAAAACTGTAGGAGAAATATTGGAAAGTGTTTCATTTATTACTACATATATATTAGTTTAATTTATATTATAAATTTTATTATAATAATTGTTTAGAAAATAAGAGGCCTTTGTGATGCTAACCTAAAAAGGAAAGACATTCCATCGGTTTATTGTTTACAATAAGGCATGTTCACAGTTAATCATGTTAAGAAATTTAGTATGATACATTTTGATTTTGTGTTTTTGATTTCATTTAATATTTTTCCATGCCGACTGATTCTGAAATTGTGACGTTCTGAAATTAATCACATTTAAATGCTTTGTCCCACCACAGGATCAATGAAGGAGCGAGAGGTTTATAAAAAGGCAGGCAGACAAGTGGGCCAAAAGAGTGAAGGCCCAAGACAGCTTGAGCTTTTCATTAAGCACGCCCCAGCTATCCACGGGACAGACTTTGACGTGATCATAGAGGTGTATAACGCTGGTAGGGAGGACACAGATGTACAGCTCACAGTCACATCGAACGCAATAACCTACAATAGTATTCACCGTGGTGAGTGCCAGAGAAAGACAACCTCTCTCACAGTGCCAGCTCTCAAAGGTAAGACTAGGAAACTGAATTATTTTGCACATAGTGGCATCTGCAAACAAATTTTTACCTCTCATTTAGGGCCCTTTTACAATAAATTCAAAAATATCTTTGCCTCACTTTATAGCTCATAAAGAAGTATTGCAACTTCAGTATGACCATTATGGGGCATGTGTGTCTGAACATCACATGATAAGGGTCACGGCCCTCCTCCAGCCCACTGATCAAGACAACATCATCCTACAAGAAATCAACATCCCCTTGAAAATGCCAGCTCTTCATATCAAGGTGATGAACTGTTCCATTAATACTAGCACTTTGTTACTGGCTTTGGTCCTTTTACCAATGGCCGATATTTGTTCTACATTTCAGATTATTGGAAAAGCGATTGTATCACGTAAAGTGACAGCACACATCTCCTTCACCAATCCCTTGCCTGTTAGTCTACATGGAGGCGTGTTTACCGTGGAGGGAGCGGGACTAACAGAGGCGAAAGAAATAAAAACACAGTATGTATTAGCTTTAGAAATCATAGAGAGTATGTACTAGACATTAAATGAATTGTTCACCCCAAAATAGACATTTCAGAAAATTTACTCACCCTCAGGCCATCCAAAATATGGAAGAGTTTTTTTTTCATCAGAATCAATTTGAGAAATTTAGAACTATATCACTTATTCACCATTGGATCCTCTGCAGTGAATGGGTGCTGTCAGAATAAGAGTCCAAACAGCTGATAAAATCATCACAATAATCCACACGACTCCAGTCCATCAATTAACATCTTGTGAAAAATAAAAAGTTGCTTGTTTATAAGAAATAAATCCATCAAACCATCAATTCTTGCCAAAATACCAGTTCATAATCCATAATAACACTTACTCCAGTGAAAAAGTCCATCTCCTATTGTCTTCTTGCATCAAAATCCACCACATATTTGTTTAAAACTGTTTTGGACTGCTTTTGCATTTGAGGTTTGAAGTTAAAAACATCTTAAAAGCTTTTCAATTCATAAGACATTAATTGATAGACTGGAGTCGTGTGCATTATTGTGATGTTTTTATCAGCTGTTTGAACTCATCCTGATGGCACCCATTCACTGCAAAGGATCCACTGGTGAGTAAGTGATGTAAATTTCTCAAAATCTGTTCCAATGAAGAAACAAACTCATCTACATCTTGAATGGCCTGTGAGTGAGTACATTTTCAGCAAATTTTCATTATCTCAATATCCAGTATACATTTCTTGAAGTGCATCAGATATGATCTAAGACATCCAGGTTTTGGTTGACTGTTAATGTCTATATGTCTTTCTTTCTCTAGTGGTAAGATTGAACCTGGTCAGGCTGTGACAGTTAAATTCTCCTTCAAGCCCACCCGCGCTGGCCTGAGGAAACTGCTTGTCGACTTTGACTCAGACAGACTGAGAGATGTAAAAGGAGAAGCCACTATCATTGTTCGGACAAAAATGCAAAATAGGAACGCTGTCCCAGAAATCTAAACAAACATGTAGAATTCAGAGAACCATACGTCATTTAGTGTGTTGTAAATGATACAGTTAATGCTATGTTACTTATGTTACTTTGCTTATTACTTATTTTGTTTGTGATTTGTTTATACAAAGAGTGTGTAACAATTCCTTTATGACATGATATCTTTGCATGCTTTCATGCAGACTTTGAATATAAGAACCACAAAAGCTGTTTTTCTACATGTAAAATGCCCAGCCATGTGAATACACCCTAGCTTTTATTATATATTAAAAAAAAAAAAAAAAAAAAAGTTTTAATAACAAATTTGAAATCAGTGTTTGGTGATACTTTCAGTATGCTGTTGTTGTGTTTGATATGTTTTGTAATAATTAAAAATATGCATGTAAACATGACTGCAGAATATATATTTTTTTTATATTTGTCCATCTTCTTGTTTATCACTCCATTTCCTATAAACAGCAAAATCACAATGGAAATAAAATGTCAGAGAAAATTTATTTCAGGTTTAGCTAGATACTATAATGTATGCTTGCACGCTTGACCTTGCATTTGTAGCTTTTGACAAATGGAACTGGAGTCTTCAGAAGAAAAGGTAACTTTTTAGATAACAGGAATAGCTAAAGAGTAACCTTAACCAGCAAGCAGCTGACATTTATTACAGGTAGGCCTACATTAAAGGTAAATAGTAGTGTCATTATTGTGATGTGAATGATCAACTCTCACATGGCTTAAAACTCATATCTATTTTACATGCTTATCCCTTATGGAAAAATAATGTAGGGTTTGTGCATAAACAAGATTATGATCGCCACCTGCTGTGAGGAAATACTTACTGTTACTTTGGTAATCTAATACACAAAATCGAAAGTACTCTGTTTTAATTTATTATCATTGTATTTTTATTGCATTGTTTTTTTGTTAAATGTTTGTCTTGCTTTTGTATTGTGCAAAATCACACTGCATCATTATATTCTACCGCTTAATCCATTTGGACGTTTGTATAAGCTACTACTACTATTACTACTACAACTATTAATAATAATAATAATAATAATAATGATGATGATGATAATAATGAAAAAGTTACACTTTTAGAATAACACGCATAATGATTTTCTTAAACATAAAAAGATTGCATTATTTACAGCAATGGTGTTGCTTTGATTGATTCTGAAAAAAAGAAATGTTTATAAACCAAGAGAGAGAAAAACATCAAAGGAGATTGTAAAACACGTTTGTGAGACAAAATAAAGATAATATAAAATAAAAAAATATAACTGCATTGTTACTTTATCATTGCATCATCCAGTTCCGTCCTTTACGCCGTTGACATATCCAGGCTCATCTTTGTTTTGATCGAAAGCATCCTAAACCAATAGAAACTACGTATACTGAAACATCAATATTTCTGAACCAATCAGCTATGTTGTGGGCGGTGCTTCTACGCTCCTTTTGGTTTCAACCGGCGTGGGAAGTAGTGTGACTGGCTTCTAAAGCGGTTACAAGATTATTATTCGTAAGTTTCATTAGATTTGCATTTGTTTCTACGAGTTATTTGTTATTATTTTAATTATATGTCTTTGTGAGCTATACGAATCCAATTAAATGCAGTTTCAGTGAATGACTGGATTGTCAGCTTAGCCTTGTCTCGTGTTTAGGAGAAGCATGCGATTGTAAAATAAATCTGAACGACTGAATTGTCCGCCACTCTTTGTAAGTTACCTTGACATAATGACCGGGTTATTTATGTAATATAGAATGAAATCCAGATGTTGATGTGCAAGTCAGCACAAGCTTGCATCATACTTGTGGTCTATAGGGGTTTGGCCTTTACCAGTGCAGCAAAAATCAGATTCCAGTTTTCATATATATGTAGAAACTGTGATGTTATTTACCTTTATATGGGTCTGTATTCTTGTGCATTCAAGAACTGTGAGTTCTTGTAGATATTATATTCTTATTATACTAAAGCATGATTGCTTCCTCCAGGTAGAGCATCATTATCTATGGCTCTTCATCTCACTTTTTTATGTGCCAAAGCTTTCTTCTGTTTTCAGGTGAAAGTCACTGTGTGCAGGTCTTGGTCTGTTGACTTGCTCTGCTCACTAATTTTGGTGCATCATGCCATGTGCCTGATCCTTCTGTCAATAATCCTCCATGAAGCTTGCCAGATGTGTTTTACTCTGTATTGTTTGAAATTTAAATTCAGCAGTAAGGACAAGCCCTGTCAGCATTTTCTTTTGGTTTATTTCTTTAAAAAAAAAATCCTTTAAAATGGTCTATTGATTTACCAGGTGTGTGCTGCTTGTTTTTGTGTTCTTTGCAGCAGTCTTTGCCAGGTCTCTGCTTTAAGAGATTTAATCTCAGGGTTCTAAGGGTTTTATTAGTATGTTAATAAAAGGCTAGTAAATAAGAGCAACCTCACAGCCCTGTGCTGCCTGACAGCACTGCATTTACATTTAGCAGAAGCTCTTATTCAAATCAACTTACAAATAAGGCAATATAACAAAGGTGATTCATTCTAAGGATGTTTGTTCATCATGCATGGGTGTGACTTTGCTTGTCAAATTTTGATGTTTTAATTAGCCTTAGAGGCATAATTTAGAGTAGGCTGAGAATTATAGTATTTATATATTAGTAAAACAAATAATAATTAAGTAAATATCAGTATTTTTTTTCTAGGAAAGATGTTTATATGAATCTATAAATGTCACAGAGTTTTATATTATTATTATTATTATTATTATTATTATTATTATTATAGATTACATTTATTAATTTAACAAGCTTTTTGTTCAAGCCGGCATACGAATGAGGAAGTACAACAACAGCGATTTATCCTGTTGGAGGAGTAAGAGTGACATGAGAGCATCATCGTGTGTTTTTATTTTTGTGATGATTGTCAAATTTTGATGATTTAATTATGTATTCAAGGAAATGTTATGACTTGTGTCTTGGAAGCATAATTTAGAGTAGGTTGAAACTTATAAACACCGATATCTTTATTCAGGAAAATTGTGTTTATATGAATCAATGTGTCATGGAGATTAATTGTCCTTGTTGTTTTGCAAAGAAAACGCAATTACTAAAAAAAATTAACGCAATTACTAAAAAAAAAAAAAAAAAAAAAATATATATATATATATATATATATATATATATATATATATATATATATATATATATATATATATATATATATATATATATATATAATTTTTTTTTTTTTTTTTTTTTTTTTTTAGTAATTGCGTTAATTTTTTTTAGTAATTGCGTTTTCTTTGCAAAACAACAAGGACAATTAATCTCCATGACACATTGATTCATATAAACACAATTTTGAGGAAGTTGGACAAGTAAAAATTTGATACAATAAGTATCAAATTTTTACTTGTCCTGTCAATGTTTTTACTGGACCCAATGTAAAAAATAATTTTTAAAAATTATTTAAAAAATTTTTTTAAAAAATTATATATATATATATATATATATATATATATATATTTTTTTTTTATTATTTTTTTTTTTTTTAAATAATTTTTAAAAATTATTTTTTACATTGGGTCCAGTAAAAACATTGACAGGACAAGTAAAAATTTGATACTTATTGTTGATGCCAAATGTTGATTGTAAATCAAGTTTAGCTGTATTTCAAATTAACAATTTTTAAGTCCACGTCATTATAGCAAGGAAATTCTGTTCTTGGTGTGTAGATGTTGAAGTAGTTTAGTTCTTTGTCAGTGGATGCAATTTCTGGCATGCATGGCTTGAGTGTTTATGAGTTGACTTTTGGAAAAAGATGTCTTTATGTTTTGGATTAGTTGTTATGGGAGTGGTGCTGTAATTACTTCAGGGATGTCTTTTGTTTGCTGCATACTGGCTCCACCTGCTGAGAAGCTACACTTATAATTTCAGCGAGGAAGTTGGTTTCTCTATTCCAGGCCAAATGTTTGATTTTAAGTTTTCAGGAGGTATTTTGTATGGTTTGATGTGCTGTTTTCAATTCCATAATGTATTTTACATTTTTATGTTTATGTTCAAATTATCAATTATAAATTATTAGGTCCTTTTATCCACATAAAGAAGACATTTAGTCATGTGTTTTCCACTAATTTTTCTGCATGTCAGAGTGGTGAACTGGCAAGGTTTGCTTCCATAACAGATTTTTTAATTGTTATCAGTTAACAGCACTACAAAGCAGCTGCATGTTTACTCCACCCGCTGTTTTTGTGGAACCGGTTTCTGGCTCACTGTGTGTTTGTATATATATCTCCAGTTCCCTGAGAAAAACACAACCAGCATGGACTCTTCACTGACTGCTGCACAGATCCGTGAGAAGTTCATCGACTTCTTTCGCCACCATGAGCACCAGTACGTCCACTCGTCGGCCACCATTCCGCTTGATGACCCCACTCTGCTCTTCGCCAATGCCGGGATGAACCAAGTAAGGAGATTTGAACCTTTTTTAAAAAATGGGTGAACAGAAGTGCCTAATTTGTTAAAAAATAAATAAATAAATAAATTGTTTTTTATAGTTCAAGCCCATCTTCCTGAACACCATCGACCCATCCCACCCTATGGCCAGACTTCGTCGTGCTGCAAATACACAGAAGTGCATTCGTGCTGGCGGCAAACACAATGACCTTGATGATGTGGGCAAAGATGTGTACCATCATACTTTCTTCGAGATGTTGGGATCTTGGTCCTTTGGAGATTATTTTAAAGTAAGAGATGGATAGAAAGGTGTTACATGCCGTAAAATCATGGCGTATTTCTTCAGTGCTGATGCTCCTTTTTTGCTATATTTATTTGCTGCTAAAATTATAAATGGAAAAACTAATTTTGGACTTTTCTCTTTGCATCCCTTTATTTCTCTCTTGCTCACTCTGTCTCTAGCACCTGGCCTGTGAGATGGCACTGGAGCTGCTGACAAAAGAGTTTGGTATACCTATCGACCGACTCTATGTGACTTATTTTGGTGGTCATGCTGACGCAGGCCTGGAGCCTGACCTGGAGTGCAGGCAGATCTGGCTGGACTTGGGGTGAGTACAGAATCTGCACAAGCTGTATTAAGTTACTGATGTGAAATTGTTAAATATTTTTTGTTTATCTCCTCTCTGTCTTAGAATGGATGAGAGCCGTATTCTGCCAGGGAGCATGAAAGATAATTTCTGGGAGATGGGGGACACCGGTCCATGTGGGCCCTGCAGCGAGATCCACTATGATCGCATTGGAGGCAGAGATGCCTCTCACCTGGTCAACATGGATGACCCGAATGTGCTTGAAATCTGGAACCTTGTGTTCATCCAGTTTAACAGGTAACTACAGATAACAATGGTAAACAGTTTGCTAAAGGTTTACACTCACTTAGAGATGATATTTTTGGAGCCACTTCTTATGTAATGTATTGTTCAAAGCGGTGCACAACAATATTGGCATCATATCAGCTATTGGCTGATATTATGGATTTTTAAAAATGTCAATAAAAAAACATTAATATATGGTTGATTCAGTGAATTCGTAACCCTAATGTAAATTCTTAGTTTAAGAAATGAATACTTTAATTCAGCAGTGACGCATTAAATTAAGTGATGATTAAATAATGAAATGACCAACGGTGATCTGGAGTGTTACAATTCTCTTTGAAATAAATGCTGATTGAACTTTCTATTCATCAAAGAATAACGCACAAAAATATTAAGCATCAACTGATTCAACATTGATAAGAAATGTTGAAAAGAAATTTAATCACAGGAATAAATTACTACTATTAAATTATTAAAACTAATTACTATTACTAAGAAATTAATTACTAATAAAATTACTATTGCAAAATTATTTTAAAAAATTGAAATAAATTTTTTTACTGTATTTGATTAAATATACGCAACCTAGGTGAGCATTTCACTGAAAAAAAAACATTAAAAAAACATTCTAGTGTATGTTAATTATTTTCCAGAATTTTAACACTGCTTCTATATTACAACAAAGATACTATAAGTATGCAGACATTCTTTTAAATGCATTTGACTTGTTTTAAATGCATATGCATATGGTCTCTCAATGCAGAGAATCAGAGACCTTGCTAAAGCCTCTGCCCAAGAAGAGCATTGACACAGGAATGGGACTGGAGCGCTTGGTCTCTGTACTGCAAAACAAGATGTCCAACTATGACACAGACCTGTTCATCCCTTATTTTGAAGCCATTCAGAAGGTAATATCATAGAAGAGCATAGAAAACATGACTAAACTCTCTTAAGCACATAATTGGAAGAGTTTTCTTGGTTCTCAGGGCACAGGTGCCAGGGCATACACAGGAAAAGTTGGCGCAGAAGACACAGATGGTATTGACATGGCATACCGTGTCCTGGCAGATCACGCCCGCACCATTACCATTGCTTTGTCTGACGGCGGCAGGCCTGACAACACGGGCAGGGGGTGAGATGACTGTGTTATTATTTGCTAAGTAATTTATATATAGTCAATGTATGTGTAGGTGATCCTGTTTTTTTGTTGCAGCTATGTGCTGAGGAGGATTCTGCGTCGTGCTGTGCGATACTCTCATGAGAAGCTGGGTGCACAGAAGGGCTTCTTTGCCTCTTTAGTAGATGTGGTGGTTGAGTCTCTGGTAAGGCCTCTACTTCTCAGACACTATTTTTCCTCCTGATTTTATGTGAATAAGCATTTCCTGTGTGCAGCTTTAACAGTGATTCAAAGTGGCAGCTGCTGAAACATTGAAATGCTCCTTAATTAGATATATCTCTCTGATGCCCATTTAATGGTTCATTGCTCTCCGCAGGGTGATGCTTTTCCAGAGCTGCGGAAGGATCCTGATATGGTAAAGGACATCATCAATGAGGAGGAGGTACAGTTCCTCAAGACCCTTAGCAGGGGACGCCGTATCCTGGACCGCAAGATCCAGAGTCTTGGAGACAGCAAGACTATACCAGGTAAAGCATGTAATACCATAAATAACCATTAACAGTTTTTGTAACATGCATTTGAAAATAAAACACTGGCCATCTGTTTTCCCAAATTTGTAATGAGATGTTGTCAAAAGTCTCTCTGTTTTTTCCATCAAAATAAAATCTCTATAGTTTATCATTTGGAAGCAAAAGAAATTAAGACCATAATAAATTAGTAAATTAAGTTATTCTAAATATTAGTGTTGTAAAATGAAATTATTGTTCTTCTTCTTCTTCTTCTTATTATTATTAAATACAGATTTTTATATTTTACAGTGCAGTGGTTTTATTAAAATAGTAATATTACTATTTTATAGGGGTGTAACGGTACACGTATTCGTACCGAACCATTTTGGTACGGGTCTTTCGATTCGGTACGCATTTGTGCCAAACGAATGCCGCAGGTTTGTTTTTTTCCTCAGGAAATTCAAATAATAAATGGCGTTTTGACGGTCTTTGATGTGGCATGACAGATCGCTGTATAAACACCATGGAGAGCCGCTTCTGGGACGGTTCAGATACGTGCTGGTACAAGCCCAACACAAGCATTAACTAGAGCGGCCGCAATCAGCTCCGGTTCCCGTCTCTGAGCTGTGACGCGCCGCAGACGCGTGCAGAGCGGAGCGCGAGTGAACGCCATCATTCCTTCCTCTGTACTACTAGTTTTAATGTGAATAAACATGACGTAACATCTCATGCCTCATGTAATTGCTCAATAAGTGTTTCAACCGCGGAAAGACGTCAACAAAACAGCGTGGTAATAAAATGTCATGTAGCATTTCAGCAAGTCATCAGTGTCCGCAGCTCGTTAGTTCACTAGAGAAATGAAGTCTAGAGAGGAGCATTTCGCGAAATATTACACCATATACTCATTATATTTTACTAAACCTGTTAGTCTTAACTATTTAATGTATGTTTAAATTAATCTGTTATGAAACATGCTATGACAGCCAGTGTGTAATTGAACAAATAACCTAGAAATTGTATTATTTATAAGTTAATTTAAAAACTGCATTATGTGCAATTTACATGTTTGCATACAATATTTTTATTTATTTATTTTTTTAAGTTGAGTGTTGATCATCTATTTAAAAATAAATAGTAATTAAATTTAAGTTTGGGTTAAGTTGTTATGAGTTATAACCTTATAATGTAAAAATGCTCCCTATAGATTTAAGAATAAGCTGAGGTAGATTTTTATCACTAAGAAAATTTAAACTATAACTGAATGTATTTAAAGAAAGAGCAACTTGTTCAATAAACTACTATTTAAAAAAAAAAAAAAGGTTAGTTTTCCCCCCTGCTGTACTGAATTCGTACCGAACCGTGACGTTAAAACCGAGGTACGTACCGAACCGTCATACTTGTGTACCGTTACACCCCTACTATATTATAATAATTTAATAAAAATATAATAATAGTTTAAATGCCACTGTTTTGTGTAGGTGACACAGCCTGGCTGCTGTATGACACTTATGGTTTTCCTCTGGACCTCACTGCCCTGATCGCTGAAGAAAGAGGAATGGGAGTGGACATACAGGCCTTTGAGGATGAGAAGAAAGCTGCTCAGGTTTAAATGAGTTCACTCTTCCATACAGTGCAATTTCCATTTATAATTTCAGAATAATTTCACAGTTATAAAACACACAGAGACACTACCAGAACTCAGTGGCACAGATATCAGTGTTTAAAAAATACAGTCAAATGTAATCTAAGCTCTTAAAATTAAAATCCATCTTTCATACTTTCAACTATAATGTTGTGGTGCCAAAATTCACTTGTAGATATATATTGTATATCCAATATTAACAGGTAACAATAATTTAAGTGTTGTGTATTAATGTACATGAGTCTAATTAAAATATCTATGCACACAGTTGAAGTCTCAGGGCAAAGGCTCTGGGGACGAGGACCACATCATGCTGGACATCTACGCCATTGAAGAGCTCAGAAACAAAGGTCTCACTGCTACTGATGATAGCCCCAAGTACAAGTACACTTCAAATGATAACGGCAACTATGGTACGAATTACACCTTTGCTATTCATCTTTATTTTTACGGTTTGATTATGTGTAGGTTTTCACGCTTGTGACATTGTGTGTCCCTCTCAGAGTTTGAACAGGCAGTGGGCACAGTGCTGGCTCTCAGGAGGGAGCGTGCATTTGTTGATGAGGTGACTACAGGTCAAGAGTGTGGAGTGCTGCTCGACAAAACCTCTTTCTATGCTGAACAGGGTGGCCAGAGCTTTGATGAAGGCTACATGCTCCGAGAAAATGACTCTGCTGAGGATGTAAGAAACTGAGAGTGGTTGTATAAAGTAGCTGAACTGCCTAATTTAGTTATGCTTCATGGTGCTGTCATGTTTTATTGTGCTGCTTCAGAGGATGGAGTTCACTGTGAAGAATACTCAGGTGCGTGGAGGATACGTGCTGCATATTGGTACGGTATACGGCACACTAAAGGTTGGAGACCGCCTAACTCTACACGTGGATGAGGTATGTTAAAGTTTTATCATTGATTTTGGGGTTGTTTTACCTTACTTCTACTTTTAATAAAGAGAGATGACTTGACATATGAATAGGATGTTATGTAGAATGCAACATAATTCCCCTCTTTTTCTCTCTCTCAGGCTCGTCGTAGGCCCATCATGAGTAACCATACCGCCACACACATCCTTAACTTTGCCTTGCGTTCAGTGCTGGGAGAGGCAGATCAGCGGGGCTCTTTGGTTGCTCCAGACAGATTGCGTTTTGACTTCACAGCTAAAGGAGCCATGAGCACAAATGATGTTCGGCGCACAGAAGAGATCGCCTCAACCATGATTCGCGACGCCAAGGTCAGACACATTCAACAGACTTGCACTTTTCAATCAAACACTTTGTGAAACATCCTTGACATGCATTCACAATGCAGATATTCCGAAAACAGAACAGTTGAATACAGATATATAGCTTATGTGTCCCTGAGAACACGTTTGTATTCTTTTATATTTTGTCTCACAAACAAGACAGAGATGCTCTATGTTTTTTTCAGCCGGTCTACGCCTTGGATGCCCCTCTTGCAGCAGCTAAAGCCATCCAAGGTCTGCGGGCAGTGTTTGATGAGACGTACCCTGATCCTGTTAGAGTGGTGTCTATTGGCATCTCAGTGGAGGAGCTGCTGGCTGATCCAAACAGCCCTGCAGGCTCACTCACCTCCATCGAGTTCTGCGGTGGAACGTATGAACATCAAATTTTAATATTATAAACTTTTAATATTGCAGAAGTAGTCCCTCTGTGCTGTAGGAGCACATCTAGTTTTCTGTGAATATGAACAAAAATATCAGCTTTCTATGTAATGTTCAGAAGTTTGCCCTGTCTATGCATTATGAATAAATTATTAATAATTAATGGAAAATTTAGATTACTAATGTTTTTTTTGTTAATGGAATCAAAATGTTTAAGAATGCAATATTTTGGGTTTTCTGTACCCATAGGCACTTGCAGAACTCAGGTCATGCTGCACCATTTGTGATCGTATCAGAGGAGGCCATCGCTAAAGGAATCAGGAGGATTGTGGCAGTGACTGGAGCAGAGGCTCAGAAGGTTAGAGGAGGCAGGGCTGACATGAATATGCACCGTTTTTTTTTTTAACTGATACTTTAGTATCTGATTTAGGGTGGGAATGTAGAACCGGTTTTTGCTGTCTGATGTGAATGTGATATGAAATTATGATGTGAAATAATACAAGGATTAAATATGTGTTGTGTTTTCTTGCTGTTGCACGCACAGTCTGGCTAGTGTAGTTTGATTGACAAACAAATTATTCTTTAGAGCCAGTTCTATTCAACGGATCAATCATGAAGACTCACAAAGAATGTACTTAATAATTGTGAGTTAATTCAGTGTAATTACTGACTGATCATGCACGTAACAACATGTAAATACACTTTTTTTTTTTTTTTTTTTAAATGTAGTTAGTTATTTTTTTAGTCCAGTATTTTAGGAATTATTGGTGGGTAAATCATTTAGGAAGTTCCTAGATTCCCATTTCTAATAGTTCTTGACAGATTAATGTTTGTGTTGTCAGGCCCAGAGGAAAGCTGATGCACTGAAGCTGGAACTAGATGCCATGGCAGAGAAAGTGAAAGCTCAGACCACTCCTAATAAAGATATTCAGAAGGAGATTGCTGATATGACAGAGGTGAGCTCAACTCTGTCTAGAATCAGTGGTGTGTGTGTCTGATTTTACCTTTCAAAGTGTAACTGATTCAGTGTATGCATATATATTCAGTCCCTGGGCACTGCAGTCATCTCTCAGTGGCGGAAGGATGAGATGAGAGATTCCCTGAAAGGTCTTAAGAAGATCATGGATGACCTGGACCGTGCCAGCAAGACTGATGTACAGAAGAGGGTAAGAGAACATGATTCAGTTAGTCACTGAGGTTCTTGGAAAGCCAAAGACCAACTGTGAACACATTATGCTTTTAATTTTAGGTGCTGGAAAAGACAAAGGAGATCATCGAAAGTAACCCAAACCAACCTCTGATCGTGATGGAGATGGAGAATGGAGCATCTGCAAAGGTGACTCTCTCATGGTCTTTTCAAATTACGAGTCTATACTTGAACTGAATTTTGTAATTGTCTGCAGTGAAAGTCTTAATGATTTGTTTGTGTACACAGGCTTTGAATGAGTCTCTGAAGCTGCTAAAGACAAATTCACCACAGACTGCTGCTATGCTTTTTGCTGTGGACAACGATGCAGGAAAAATTATTTGCTTGTGCCAAGTGCCTCAGGTAAACGTCTTAGAAAGAACCTTATTTTGAAGGCTCTCATAAAATATTTAACCAGATCTACTTTAAAGCATAAGATTTTCTTGTGAAAGAAATTAATACTCTTAATCTGCAAGGACACATTAAATTGAACAAAACTGGCAGTAGAGTTTTACATACTTTTGAACTATAAATTCATTGAAGAATGCTGAAAACATTATCACAGTTTACACAAAAATATTAAGCTACATGATGTAAATATTTATAAGAAGAAATGTTTCTTTAGCACCAAATCAGCATATTAGAAAGATTTCTGAAGGATCATGTGACACTGAAGACTGGAGTAATGGCTCCAGAAAATCTGAAAATTCAGCTTTGTCATCACAGGAATACATTTTAAAATATATTAAAATAGAAAACAATTATTTTTAAATTGGAATATTTTACAATATTTCTGTTACTGTATTTGCTATCAAATATAAGTAGCCTAAATGAGCATGAAGGGTCTTCTTTCAAAAAAAGAATTTTTTTACTGACCCTAAATGTTTGAATGGTAGTGTATTTTCTTAATACACATTACTGTTATGTTCAGAGTAATAAGAATAAACACTTGCCTTTCCTCTGAAAACTTTGTGTTTCAGATGCCGTATTATGTTCATTTTCACATTTAATGCTGGTTAAATATTACTTTGACTTGAATGGTACTAGACACAATAATCCATATGTAAAGTATCAATTTAAAATCACCAATTTGCTCTGATTGTGTTTCCAGGAAGTTGCAAACAGAGGCCTGAAGGCCAGTGAGTGGGTTCAGGAAGTGTGTCCTCTGCTGGATGGAAAAGGAGGTGGTAAAGACATGTCCGCCCAGGCCACGGGTAGAAACACGCACTCCATACAGGAAGCTCTGCAGCTGGCCAATGAGTTTGCCCGCCTCAAACTGGGAGAAAATTAAGGAAAGAGAGAAATTTGTACTTGAGGTTTATCTGGATAGAGGTCCTTAGTTTGGTCTTGCCTTCCTCCTGTCCTGTTCCAGCTCTGCTTGCTGAATTTTCAAACTGGACATTCCAGGCCAGAAAATGTAAAAACTGTACAGAAATGTGTCATTTGTCAATTATGGATAGGAAGGGAAATATACAGTGCCCGCACTCGGTAAATTGGGGCATTGCAGATGTATTAACTGATCCATCAAACCGTCCTGACTCTCTGATGCAAAGCACATGGGCTGTGCATGCTTTCTGATTGGATTACTACATATAGATTCACAGTTTAATGTTGTTCTGCTAGCTAAAAATCACCCTCATGGCCATTGTTATCATTATGAGCATATGATGAGGAAGAAAATTTATTGTCATTACCACTCTATTAGAAGGTGTCTTTTTAATCATAAGATTTTCCATTACATTTGTAGAATTGTTGGTCTGTCTCTTTAACGGGAAGGATGTCGTAATGGTTCAAGAAAATTCATGTCAACACTGTTAACCTTTCACTAGCTCTTCTAGCATCTGTTTTGGGAAAACGAGCCATTAATCATCTGTCAAATGAAATGTACCACTTGTTAATGGTAATAAAGAAAATGGTTTCAAATGCATAAATGAGTTCTGTGGTATTGTGTATATTTGAACATGATTGTGATTAAAGCTATTACATATAGTTGTTAAATGAATACACTTTCTGGTGATTTTTGTCAACTCTATATGAATTATCAATCAAATTCAGGTTAACTAGAGATCCATAACTGCTCAACCATGTGAAGATATTTTGAATCATTATAACATTCTTATTATATGATACATTCTGAACTCTTTTAAACCTTTTCATTTAAAACAATATGCTTCTTGTAATTTCTATAAATGGGTGTGCCAGACTTTCAGACATATGCTCCAGTCAAGCTCAAACACATAATTATAACTTTACACAATGGCAAGAGGACAGAAAGGATTGAAATAAAGAACTAAAGTGAGTCACTGCTTAGTGAGGGATTCAGGGTTAGCTTATATGGTGTCTCAATTTGAAGTTTAGCTAACTTTTAAAATTTTGCTTATCAGGATGTAAAGTTTTAAACATTTCAAATCATCGCATAATTCAACAAATCCATTGTTACTGAAGTTTATGCTGTTTTTTTTTTTTTTTTTTTTTTAGTTATAAAAGAATGCTGAATGGAAAGTGATATTGAGGGCATCAAGAAACTTTTAACCTTTTATGAGAATAAAATGAAACTTGATGTTTTTTAAATGCCAGTTTTTCCACATTAGAAGCTGCAAAGCACATAAACCATAATAGTAAAAATGTATCCTTTTGTTCACATATTGATAAAAGAACGGACTTTATTTCCATAAAATCATGATTTCAATAGTGAAGTTGTAATGAAAATGTTCTGCATCAAATAAAGTAGCTCTGAAAAGGAGCTAAATTGTTTACTTGTATACAAATGTCCTTGGACACAAAGAGACAATCCATTTTTAAACATGTTTATTTCTTACAGTAGCATAAAGATAAAAACAGTCCATAATTACACAAAGACTGAGGCTGTGAAAGGAAAGAAAGAGCACTGACCAATAGTCACTATATCAACACTAATGAGAAGTTAATGAGAGCAAACACAGTGACACAGTGAGGATATGTACAGTCTGTCATGAAAAACAGGATTCAACATTAAGTTGAAAGTGGAGTCTAAATACTGTAGCCTCATTTTTAACCATGTCAGTTTTTTTTGCTGTCGTTTTAATTATTTCATCAAATGGAATAGGGGAATCTACTGTAAAGCCTTTCAAAAAGGTCAAGAACACAAAATAAAATTGCACCATTCACTCAACATATCTATCCTGGAGGCACAATCTGTATGATCGTGCAAAAAGCAGCAAAGAAAAAAATAAAGCAGATAAGTCTAAACAGGCTCTGTAATATTCATCTCTACATTACAGCCTTCAACTTTGCATCCTATAATCCTACAAACAATTCAGCAAAAGATGATACAAAGTCCTAGAAAAAGCTCTCTCAATGTGATGATAAGGATCCACAAAGACCGATAATTTAGTGCTGAGAACATTGGCAAGAAGAGCATAAAGGAAACAAGCCAATTTGGAATTGATCTCGTCATGCAATTTGGCCACAGAACATTTCAAATGGAGAGAACAGAGAAGGTGGACATAATGTAGTCTTTCATGAATTGTTTGAGTAGATTTGCCTGAATATCACTCGGCAGGCTACGATTCTCCTGTGGCCCAAAAACAAGAAGAGAAATATCCCTCCTCGCCAACTAGTTCCATCTAGGATTAATGAATACTGTTAAGAGTAATACAAGAGCATCACGAGCCAACTTATTTTCCTTAATCCATATTTTCTGAACAATACTTAAACATCGAACAACAAAAAGAAGAGGATTAGTAATGGAATAAAACTCTTTGGTGACCAACTGCGCATCTCAATATTCTACCTATGAGAGGGCAGCCATCCTACGTATCCGTGATATTAGAATTTCACTGTGAAACGCCCAATAATAATAATCCCTCAGAATAGGCTTAAATAAAATAAAGCCACTGCAGCGCTGTGCATTTAATATATAACCGTCAAAAGACATTTACGCTTTATTGACAATGTATAAAAGCACTTCATGTGCCACAGGTCTGGATTTTCTAAGGGTTCAGGAGACTTTTCCGAAGTGACAATGAATGCAGGTAGGTAGCTCTTAAAATGAAGAGGGGAGAAGGTTTTCAGGTGAGAGAGCTTTTCCCACCCTGATCCCAAAGGCACGGCGATCAGCTTAGCTCAAAGTAGAACAGACAAGAGGATGAGATGGTGGAGCACAGGAGAAGCCGTGAATCATGTGTGGGTGGAGGACAGCTGGTGGGTAGACGATCCGGGCCCTATTTTAGAGCCCAGATTTGTGTGAGCGCGAATGTGTGTCAATAAATGCTCTGGAAGAAGACTAAAGGAACAATAGCATGTGTTTATTATGAGGTTAGCTGTGCTCTGGAGAGAGAGAACATGTTCAGAAGCGAGGACAAGGCACGCAAGCATGTAACGTGTGTGCGTTTACACACTGAAATAGCTGATATGTCTACATTTTGAAAAAGAACTACTGCACCTGAAACTTGACTCGGCCGAAGTAGAAAGTTACGGACCTGCAAAGGGACGTGGTGATGGAAAAAATATGAGATTGGAAGGAAAAAAGTATATATTTCAGTTCAGTATTTAATTTTATGAGAGAACGCAAAAGAATACCAAAGCACTGAAACATCATTTCTGTTCTCAGAGAAACTTTGCGTTAGCTAGGAAAATGTTTTCGTCTGCCCAAGAAACTTTGAGTTTTGCTCACAAAAATTTTGAACTCAACTCAAATGTTTTGTGAGCAACTCTAAAGTTTCTTGGGAGAATGCAAATATTTTGCAAGTTAATGCCAGTTTTCTTGAGGGAACACAAACATTTTGCAAGAGAACACAAAAGCATTGAAATGCAATTTCTGTTCCCAGAAAAACATTGCGTTAGATTGCAAAATATTTGCTTTCCCCAGAGAAACTTTGCATTCCCTCACAAAACTTTTTGCAAAAAGTTTGCGCGTAAAACCTTTTTTATCCAGAGAAATGTTCAGTTCTCACACAAACAAAAATCTTGCAAGTTGACGCAAAGTTTCTTGGGTTAAGGCAAACATTTTGCAACCTATCACAAAGTTTCTCGGGGAAAACACAAAATATTTACGAGAGAATGCAAAAGCATTGAAATATAATTTGCATTCCAATGAGAAGCTTTACGTTAGCTTGCAAAATGTTTGTTTTTTCCAGAGAAATTTTGTGCTTCCTAACAAAACTTTTGTTCGCTTGCAAAACCTTCCCGTTCTTAGAGGGTTCACATACAAACAATTTTTGCAAGTTAACGCAAAGTTTCTTGGGGGAACACAAATATTTTGCAAAGTAATGCAAAGTTTCTTGGGGGAATGCAAATATTTTGCAAAGCAACGCAAAGTTTCTTGGGGGAACGCAAATAATTTGCAAAGTAAAGCAAAGTTTCTCTGGGTAACAAACATTCTGCAAGTTAACGCAAAGTTTCTCCGGGGAAAGCAAATATTTTGCAAGGTAATGCAAAACAATTTGCTATAAAGCACAAAGTTTTTCAGGGGAATGCAAAAATTTGTAAGAGAAACCAAAAGAATTGAAATATAATTTTACTCCTAAAATTATATAATTTTTTAATATAATTATATATATATATATACACAGTGGGTACGGAAAGTATTCAGACCCCCTTAAATTTTTCACTTTTTGTTATATTGCAGCCATTTGCTAAAATCATTTAAGTTCATTTTTTTTCCTCATTAATGTACACACAGCACCCCATATTGACAGAAAAACACAGAATTGTTGACATTTTTGCAGATTTATTAAAAAAGAAAAACTGAATTATCACATGGTCCTAAGTATTCAGACCCTTTACTGTGACACTCATATATTTAACTCAGGTGCTGTCAGGTGATCATCCTTGAGATGGTTCTACACCTTCATTTGAGTCCAGCTGTGTTTGATTATACTGATTGGACTTGATTAGGAAAGCCACACACCTGTCTATATAAGACCTTACAGCTCACAGTGCATGTCAGAGCAAATGAGAATCATGAGGTCAAAGGAACTGCCTGAAGAGCTCAGAGACAGAATTGTGGCAAGGCACAGATCTGGCCAAGGTTACAAAAAAATTTCTGCTGCACTTAAGGTTCCTAAGAGCACATTGGCCTCCATAATCCTTAAATGGAAGACGTTTGGGATGACCAGAACCCTTCCTAGAGCTGGCCGTCTGGCCAAACTGAGCTATCGGGGGAGAAGAGCCTTGGTGAGAGAGGTAAAGAAGAACCCAAAGATCACTGTGGCTGAGCTCCAGAGATGCAGTCGGGAGATGGGAGAAAGTTGTAGAAAGTCAACCATCACTGCAGCCCTCCACCAGTCGGGGCTTTATGGCAGAGAGGCCCGACGGAAGCCTCTCCTCAGTGCAAGACACATGAAAGCCCGCATGAAGGACTCCAAGATGGTGAGAAATAAGATTCTCTGGTCTGATGAGACCAAGATAGAATTAAGGCCAAAAAGTTCTAAGCGGTATGTGTGGAGAAAACCAGGCACTGCTCATCACCTGTCCAATACAGTCCCAACAGTGAAGCATGGTGGTGGCAGCATCATGCTGTGGGGGTGTTTTTCAGCTGCAGGGACAGGACGACTGGTTGCAAGCGAGGGAAAGATGAATGCGGCCAAGTACAGGGATATCCTGGACGAAAACCTTCTCCAGAGTCCTCAGACCTCAGACTGGGCCGAAGGTTTACCTTCCAACAAGACAATGACCCTAAGCACACAGCTAAAATAACGAAGGACTGGCTTCACAACAACTCCGTGACTGTTCTTGAATGGCCCAGCCAGAGCCCTGACTTAAACCCAATTGAGCATCTCTGGAGAGACCTAAAAATGGCTGTCCACCAAGGTTTACCATCCAACCTGACAGAACTGGAGAGGATCTGCAAGAAGGAATGGCAGAGGATCCCCAAATCCAGGTGTGAAAAACTTGTTGCATCTTTCCCAAAAAGACTCATGGCTGTATTAGATCAAAAGGGTGCTTCTACTAAATACTGAGCAAAGGGTCTGAATACTTAGGACCATGTGATATTTCAGTTTTTCTTTTTTAATAAATCTGCAAAAATATCAACAATTCTGTGTTTTTCTGTCAATATCGGGTGCTGTGTGTACATTAATGAGGAAAAAAATGAACTTAAATGATTTTAGCAAATGGCTGCAATATAACAAAAAGTGAAAAAGTTAAAGGGGTCTGAATACTTTCTGTACCCACTGTATGTGTGTGTGTATATATATATATATATATATATATATATATATATATATATATATATATATAATATAATTTTATTTCATAAATTTTCCCCATCACTATATCCCTTTAGGGGCTCCGTAGAAAGCACTTGTTGTTCAAGTGGATCTTTCTGCTTATCCTTTATATGTTCTTAAACATTTTTAATGAAAGTTACACAAGGAAAACTATACAAATTTGACAATAAATATATATAAAAAAAAATCACCTATTGATGATGGTAAATGACTGAACAGCAGCAAAGGAGTGTCTACATGACTTCAAGAAAACGCTTATCAATGAATTCCACCAGAACTTCAAGATCCGTCTGTCAGCTAGTCAGAAATTGTATCACAATACATTAGGCTTCATAAATGAAAGCTTATATTCGGTTTCTCACAATCAAATGCTTTTTCTGTAATTTTCCATTATATAACATTATTATGTTAATTTTAAGAGAGTAGTGTGCTGAAGATCAATAATGAAGCTCTACCACTGTTTACAGTGCATCTCTAGAACAATCACCATACCTTTATTAGCATTAGTTTCTAAACATACTCCACATGTATGCAATATATTGCTCATATGTGTTCATACTGGACTGCGTCAGTGGTTTCAGCTCCTGGTGTCAAATATCGGTCCATCCTCCTCAGACCAGAGGAACGATCAGTAATCCAATCGCAATTAACGAAAACGAACCAAAAAGAAAAGTTGTTCGGACTGCTGTGTGCACACAGTGATCACAAACTGTTAGCATGATCATTTCAAACACGAACAACTAAAACTAAAATCTCTGATAAGACTAAATAAAGCTTGGTTTCACAGCAGGAACTTAACTTCCACTCGGCCACATGCACCTGGTGTCGTGAGGAGTCTAACTGCAGCGCTATAACGCTAGTGAAACAACCCGCCACTATGTCCAAGCTTTTAGTTAAAGGGAAAGTTCACCCAAAAAATAAAAATGTTGTCATTTACTGAGCTCCATTTCATTCCAAACCTGTATGACTTTTTCTGTGAAGATAATGGTGCAAAAACTACTTTGGACCCCATTGACCTCATTGACAGTTCAAACATTCTTCAAACTATCTTGTGTGTTTTGCAGAAGAAAGTAAATCATACAGGTTTGGAATGACATGAGGCTGAGTAAATTATGAAATTTTTCATTTTTTAGGGTCAACTATCTCTTTAATGAATCACAGAAAACTACCAGAGTACTATGATACACTATGGTGATTGTTGGTCTCACTCATCTACCTGGCCTCGGCATGAGATAAGAGTTCCCGCATAATCACTATTGAACAAAAGTCATAAATATAAGCCAAATCCATTCCCAGCACATATACCAAACATGCTGTTTAGTGGTGAGATATTAGTGTTCCTTGCCAAGTCAAGTTCCTTGTCCTAGCTGAGGTAGGCTTGCAAGGAAAAGCACGTTAGTACATTTAGTACTAGCGTCTCCTCTCAAAACCACCACATCATGAGGGATGCTGCCCAGAATCCTGTCCACTCCGGACAGCATAGAATGGTAATAAGATCATGAAAAATTACTTCTTGATCACATTTAACAGGCACACTAAGTGTGTCAAGTGGACAATGGGTGGTTTTGTTTATGGTAGTCCATCAGTTGGCCATTTCTTTGCACCTGGTGCCCAGATTCACTTTCCAGGAAAGACTGAGATCTTGCCAGCTTTGGCCAGCTTGTCAATGATCTGGGCCTCATAGTCTGCATCATGGACACCTGTCTTACGAAACTCTCCAGAATAGCGGTTCTGCTCCCAATAGTGGTGCCAGTTTCCCCTGCTGTCCGCCCCAAAACCAAATACATTCACCTATGACACAGAAATGAATTCACAGTCAATATCAGAGCTTTGAAATGTAAATAAAATGTTTTCTTTTACATATAAAAAGCTAAAAGCGTTTTTTAAAACATTATATAAACAAAAGCTACACACACACACACACACACACACACACACACACATTCCTTATATATTATTAATAATATAAATTTAAGTAGTTCACACTAAAGTTCAAAAGATTAGGGCCAGTAAGTTTTTTTTTTTTTTTTTTTTTTTTTTTTAAAGAAATTAATACTTTTATTCAGCAAGGACACATTAAATTGATCAGAAGTGACAGTAAAGATTTCTACATTGTTACAAAAGATTTCCATTTCAAACACAAGCTGTTCTTTTGAACTTTCTATTCATCAAATAATCCTGAAGAAAAATTGATCACCATTTCCACAAAATATATTAAGCAGGGGAAATGTTTTGAACTTTGATGATAAGCAATGTTTTTTGAGCACCAAATCAACAAATTAAAATGATTTCTGAAGGATCTTGTGACACTGAAGATTCAAGTAATAACTGCTGATAATTCAGCTGTGCCACTGCCATCACAGGAATAAATGTGACCCTGGACCATAAAACCAGTCATAAGGATACATTTTTGGAAATTGAGCTTTCCATTGATGTATGGTTTCTTAGGATAAGACAATATTTGGCCGAGATACAACTATTTGAAAATGTGGAATCTGAGGGTGCAAAGAAATCAAAATATTGAGAAAATCGCCTTTAAATTTGTCCAAATTAAGTTCTTAGCAATGCATATTACTAATGAAAAATTAAGTTTTGATCTATTTACGGTAGGAAATTTACAAAATATCTTCATGGAACATGATCTTTACTTAATATCCTAATGATTTTTGACCTGAAAGAAAAATCGATCATTTTGAACCATAAAATGTATTTTTGGCTATTGCTACAAATATACCTGTGCGACTTAAGACTGGTTTTGTGATCCAGGGTCACAAATGACTTATTAAAATAGAAAACTGCTATATTATATAATATTCTACATTTCAGTATGATACGAGAGCACATTTCAAGAACAAAAAAATTGGAACATCAATTTACAAACATCATGTATGAATTATATGCATTATTATATACCCTAAAGTCTTACCTCATCACATACGTGTAGAGCAAAGAACAGCACAAGCATGCCAGTGGAGGGATAGCGGCCATGATGACGTGTCCAGCGGTCATGGATGTATTTAAAGAAAGCTGGGTTGAAGATCTGAACCTACAGGACATTATTTGATATTAATGCAGATTTATACCAGCACAGAGGAAAATAAAGACTGAATGTGAGATTGATAGTGTTCTATTGTTCAGGGTCTAAAGAGTGTCTTAATTCAGAGAATATAAATCTGTGAGAGACAGGATGGGAATATATTACCTTGTCTTTATCCACACGCAGAAACTGCTTCACTGGAGCGTAAGTGCTGAGAGAAGGAGAGCGATTTGGAAAGATAAAGTTATAAGTCTTCCCACTTCTGGCATCTCTTCATCTTTTCATAAAAAACTGTGAGTTGAACTGCTGCTAACTTTCTGGTGTTTTTCAGTGAAGTAGAGAATGTTGTTGATGAAGTGCTGTGATGTGTGGCGGTGTGTGTGATTTGAATGATGCATTTCTGGGTACAGAACACTGCAGTGTGCTCACAGACAGAATATATGAATGTCTCATTGGCCACACTGCAGCTACTACAGCTACGACTCAAAATTCAGGCAATGACAACCAAATATTCATTAAATCCACATAGTGACTGAAAATTAACAATTAATTTACTGATGGGATGTCACAGTCTAATGATTTTTTTTTTTCATTAGAGTATTTCAGGAAGTACTATATGTATCTTTTAAACATATAGTACCTTGCACACTCAGATCTGAAGAATGTGCATCAAATAAACATTCAAAATAAACAAAAAATGAGAAATCCCACACACCACTCTTGCTTAGTAACTAAATAACATTTAATATGAAACATTTCGGTCAACAGAATTTCCTGTTGCATATTAAAGTTATTTACTAAGCAAGTTCAAGTGGTGTGTGGGATTTCTCATTTTTTGGTTTGCCATGTTAGAGTAATTGTGGTTAAAAATAAATAATTTAAAAGAAGAAACAATTTTATTTAAAAAAAAATTAGTGCTGGTCAACAATTAATCACGATTAATCGCATCCAAAATAAAAGTTTTTGTTTATATAATATATGTGTGTGTACTATATATATTTATTATGTATATATAAAGACACACACATACAGTATATATTTTGAAAATATTTACATGTATTTACATGTATGTATTTATATTCATAGAATTTATATTATATATAAATATATTTAATATATAAACATAACATTTTACATATTTTATATATTACACATATATATATGCATGTGTTTGTATTTATGTATACATAATAAATATATACAGTACACACACATATATTATGTACACAACCACTTTTATTCTGGATGCGATTAATCACGATTAATCGTTGCCCAGCACTAAATAAAAAGTAAAGATAAAGATTTAAATATATTAAAAATACAAATCAAATTCAAGAATCTGACAACCATATTAAACTCACTTATATTTTCATTAAACTTACAGTGCCTGAAAACTGAAAACTTAACTAATTTACTGATAGGATGTCACAATCTATTTTTTTAGAAAGACATAAAATGATTAACTGTGGTTTTAAAATAATAAAATAAGAAAAAAAAAACATTTAAAATAAAAATATAAAACGAAAAAAAAAAAAAAAACTTAAATTCAGGATTTCAACAACTAAACTTTCATTAAATCTAGTCTCTGAAAACTAAACTGAATAGTTAATGTACTGAAGGGAATTCACACTCTTATGACTCTATTTTACCATGTCAAAGTGATATAATATAACAGAGAATTGTGGTTGAAATAAATAAAAAATTTTTTTAAATAAAAACAAAAAAACACAATAATTTAAAATACAAATAAATATGATTTAAATAAAAACATAAAATAAAAGAATAAAGTAAAAAATAGTGCAGCTATCTAACTTTTTTCTCCTTAAAATCTTTGTGTCTGCGTTATTGTTCTCACAAGCGGATCTGGCCGGTGGAGAGGGCACTGGTGATCCACAACAGGTCGAGAGTCTTGAAGGGCACCAGCACAAAGCTAACGTTGGCCGCCAGGTTTTTGGCACTCTCTGGGTACATGAAGTGGTG
Source organism: Spinibarbus caldwelli (assembly GCA_039654775.1). Taxonomy (NCBI): domain Eukaryota; kingdom Metazoa; phylum Chordata; class Actinopteri; order Cypriniformes; family Cyprinidae; genus Spinibarbus; species Spinibarbus caldwelli. The sequence goes on along the minus strand of CM077239.1, from coordinate 11,179,293 downwards.
TGTGGTACGGCTGCCGGCATCCTCTTCGTACCCTACAGTGGGAGCCAGGTTCATCCTGGAACACACAGATCCAATTGAATTAGACCATGAAAACGCTCCCTCACTTTCACTCAAACAAGCCCTATTACTTTGGCATTTCATTATTTTCCCCATGACAGAGTAAAGTGAACAAACAGAAAGTGAATTCAGGTTGACAGCAAAACCAGCTAAAAAAGCAGATAGCAAGAAAAGTTGCTATTGTAATTGTACAGAAAATAATAACCAGGGAATTATTCAAAATTCTCCTTTGTGTTCCACAGAAAAAAGGGTTTGGAATGACATGAGGATGAATAAATTACACAGTTTTTGTTTTTGGGTGAGCTATTCCTTTAAGAGCGACAGACTGCAAGAGACAAGCAAGATGATGGAAAGCTCATGTCCTCTCAACAAAATGCTCTGATTAGAAAAAAAAAAAACCCTGGCTCCCTTTCTCATTCAATCTGCATTCCACATGTATTCACTCAAATTCAGAGAACTACCTTACATCACCAAGGTTTTGCAACATGTAGAATCTCAAGCTTGTTTTCAGGCAGCAGGATTTAAAAAGCTTTAGATGTAATAGTGCTAGAGAATTTAATGCAAAACAACAATTGTACATATCTTGCTCTCTCTCGTTTCTTTATCTTCTTAAGACTCAAAGCTTTTCTCAAAGCCAGTGAGATGTTTTACCAATCAAATCTCAAGCGTTTTTCTTCTTATATCATTAATCTCTTAACAAACAAAAGGCCAAAGAGCAAGGCTTAAACTGGAAACCACAGATTTTTTTTTATTGGAAGTGCAAGAAGGGTTTGTTATTCTAAAGCTCTGCTGTAGTGTTGTAGTAGTACAGTTGGTATTTAGCACTGGTTTTCACAAATGAACTCAAAGTAAAAAATAAAACAATTAAAAAATCCACACCAGTATGTAATACAGAAGTATATACATAAAACGCATGGCAGTGAGCATGCTACAAGGATGCTAACTGATTTCAAGCAAAGTACTGTTTACTTAATATAATAAATATCGTTTCAGCCAATGGAAAATTATATGAGCCAATAAACAGCAACAGCAAACTCATTTGACTGAGGCAGAAAGCTCAAACCATCTCTTAAACTGTGTCAAAATGAAAGCAGACAGCAGTTAAACAAATAAAGAGACGAGGAGACAGCTGCTGTGGGGCAGAAGAAAGAGATGAATACGGAGGAGGACGGGATTAATTTAAGATTTCAGATCTGAATCAATAAAGACTTTGACTGAAATAGCACCTCAATTTATACCTCCGTCTCTCTCAGCCGCTCTGTCTCTCTGATCTCTACTAAACCAAAGTCTCTTTAAGACTATATATTATATATTATATATGTATTCTATAGTCTTTGCCTAAACATACGCTGTTCTTCAACATTTCCCCCAGGCCATTATTTTACTCTTTTTTTCTTTAAGCGGCAATACGCACATTCTGCCCTTTTCCATGTTCATTCAACTGAAACCTGCAATTGCAAATGTCAATCCACCATATCTGACTGTGATCAGTGTCCCAGAAAACAGAGCTATTATTGCACACTAAAACTAAGACAAATACTGCTGATTTAAAAACATTTTCATAAGCTAAATTAAACTATAAATATACTGATATGGATAAATGTGGCTTTTTATCAAAGAGCTCTAGCTGTTCTGTTGGTTACTCAACTGATTTCTTAAAAGGTTAAGTATGTAATTTTTTCAGTGTTAAATTACTACTTATAATAAATCTCTTAATCTATTTCTAGGGTTATGTTCCCTAAAAATTAAATACTGTGGATGTGTGCTTACAATATAATTTTTTATTAGTTTGAGTATCCTATCAGGCTGAAATCAGCAACACTGACTTAAATTTGCAAATGTATTCTATTCTATTCTATTCTGTTCCATTGATCAACCCATGGAAGATGGTTATGCAAGTGTTACAGAAACCTGTCTGAAAAATCATTATTTTTGCCAAGTACAGAAATTACATACTTCACCTTTAATTCTAATTATTAAAAAATGTAAACAAAATAAAAACTAAACTGTAAAACACAGCATTAAAAACTAACTAAAACTAAAATGACATTTTAGTTAAAAACCTATGAAAAAAACTGTGAAAAACACATAACTAAATAATAGTGTTCAATTAAAAACAACTTTGAAAATATAAAACTCTCATAGTTAGACAAACTCATTCTGCATTCCAGGGCACCAATTTAATTTGTTTGTCTTATTTCAAAACAAGACCAAATAATTTTCATAATTTTTGATGTGTAGTTTGAAAGACTGTTTTCTTTCCCTACTTCTTTTCCCAGTGGCATTTCAAGACTCACCTCATGATAAAGTCGTGGCCATCAATCACCGGACCGTAACCTGCCCCGCGGAGGTTGCCTGAATTCCCCACCACGGCACAGCGCAGACAGCGGGCAGGGTCCCACGAACCGTACGGGGAACGGCCTGGAATGACCTGGAACAGCCTCTGTAGAACTTGCTGGATGTTGTGGGGTTTGAATTGAGGCTGCAACATCTGTACAAGGCCCAGAGGGAAGAGAAGAGAGCGAAAAGAAAGAAACTAACATAAGGTTTGGCAGTTATCTTTTAACTTCAAACCATCTGCACACCTGCCTGTGCACACATGCATACTAAAATAAACATCCAGGCAATTAGCCGCTGAAGCCCTCTGCTGTGATGAATTGAAAAAAAGATCCAACAAAAACACATTCCAAAAACCAAGACCAGGCCTAAAATCTTTCCTTTTGTATTTTACTGACATCCCTCCATGACATGGCTTCCTTCCAACCAACCCCCCTTCACTATCTTTCCCTGTTTTCTCTCCCTCTTTCCTCTCCTCATGGTCCCTGCTGCCAATAACTGGCAGAGTTTACCAGGTCTCCACTGGACCTAATAATTCTTGGCAGATGTTTCCTGGGTACAGAAGCCAGCCATCGAATTTACTTTGTGCCTGTCCAAATAACAAGAGCCAATGTGTTTAATACAAGATTCAAGTTATGCACTACCATTCAAAGGTTTAGGGTCAGAAAGATTTGTTTACTATTTCAGATTTCTATACTTTTATTCAGCAAGGGTACTTTAAATTGATCACAAGACATTCACATTATTATAAATTTTCTTTTCTAAATAAATGCTGCAAATTCTTTTAAACTTTTTATTCATCAGTGAATCCTTAAATTATGGTTTTTACAAAAATATGAAGAACAACTGTATAATGAAGGATCATGTGGTACTGACGACTGGAATAATGGCTGCTGGAAATTCAGTTTTGCCATTACAGGAATAAATTACATTTTAAAATAGAAACAAGTTTTCAGTAATCATAATAATATTTTAACATATTATGGTTTTAATGGATTTTTGATAAAATAAGCAGCCTTCTTTCAAAAACATTAAAAAAACAAACAAAAAAAAAAACACTTATCAACCCCTCTCGAACAGTAGTCTGCATATTCATGTAAGTTACATATACATCTTTATCTGTATAGCAGTTTTGGGCAAAAATCAGAATTTAAATTCCTGACTTGATTAAATTTAAAGTGCCCTTTTTATTATGCCATTTTGAATATTGCATTTCGTGCAGTGTGTAATGTTGCTGTATATGAATGTAAATAATCTGTAAAGTTGTAAAGCCGAATGTGCACCATAAATACATTCTCTAATTTTGGGGAGTTCAACACGTAATGTAAACCTATTTTTAAAGGCACTTTAAATTTGATTTGAACTGGTTACAGCCCACAGGATGCTGAATTGGAATTTGAATAAAAGGAAGAGGAATTTAATTCATTGCAATTCAGAAATTATACACAGATGAATTTCATCAGTCCAACATAAGTTTCCTAACAAAACAAATGACATAATCAGTTTTGAGTAATTATGCCCATTATACTCTGAAATGAATGTCCAATAAGTCCAGCACTGCCAATTATTTTTTGTTTTTCTTTCTTTCTTTTTCGGATCAGTAATCGCCTAGAACACCCCAGCATTCTAACAGCACCACTTAGATTTTCTTCAGAAAATGTAAAATTCAGTAGTTTCCATAAGTGCAAGCATGTTCCCAACCTTCATCCTAAAATCTTTCTGCTTCTTTTGCTTAATGCACCCTCCCTGCTTTTAATTCACTCTGAGCAAGTATTACAGACTTTTCAGCTGACACACTTTTTTTTCAGACATTACTCGTTCTTTTTAATAAAAACGCCCTCTTTGCTTCCTGTCGCTTAAACATGATGCATAAGCACAATTGCAAGGTGCTAACCTCTCTCAATTATAGGAGAAAAGCACAACAAAATTAGGTCTCTTTTAATTAAGGAGTTCACATGCAACAATTTTGCAGCCGTTTCATTTTGTTTTCCCATTTAGGTCAAGAGCATTTCACTAAATTGAACCACAACAAAGTCTAACCACATCAACTGAATGGGTTTCTAAAGCTAAAAGCAGCAGTGAGTAACCATAAGATCACTTACCACCCACCAGTAGTACACGTCTGAAGGCAGCTGGATGTTGTCCCGAATCCACACAGGCGAGATGTCCGGGTCATAGTTCTCGTCGAACCAGTCTGAAACGCCTGGGTCGCCCACGCACCAAGAGCAGGCACATGTCTTCTGCTGAGAGCTCTCGGCTGGAACGACCCGGTGGGAACCGGCATAGCTGGGCACTAGCTTAACCCTGCGTGACTCTTCCCATCCCGGGGGTTCCAGGTAAGGCAAGCCAGCTCCTCCTCTCAGCGAGAAGGAGAAGAAGAGTGAGGTGAGGAACAGGAGGGCCAGGGATCCCAAGACCACGCAGAAGCGAAGGGAGCAACGCATGCCCCCGCGTTCACCTGCCGCCGCAGGTCCGACGGGAACCCAGGGTCTCGGCTCGCCTGCCCTCTGAGCTCGCGCCCAGGCGGCCCAACCCCAACCCCATCCCAAACCGAAGCGTCCCTCTCGCTGCGGAGGCACAGACGGCATGCGCCCGCCCCACTGCCATGAACCGGCCCCTGCCACCGTGCCCAACCTGGACTCAGAACTACTCTGCGTACTGAGCGGCACAGGCTTTAAACCCAAAAGTGTGTGAATCTCACAAAACTGTGAGCTTGTGAACAGCCTCCGCTGATCTCCAGTCTGTCAGTCTTCTCTTTTAATGTGTCGCTGCTGCCGTGGAGCCTTTTACCGCTCTTTATTTTCGCTCTCTTCCCCCTACACTATGGGATCTCCTCCAGCTCTCTCTTTCACGCTTTTGAACTGTCTATACTGCCACGGTTCAGACACACACCAGTCTTTCGCTTCTAAAAATCAGTCTGCTTGTAGGCGTGTGTGTGATCGACTCTATTCTCCCTGCAGTGACAGTTGGAGGGATGGCCCCCTCTGTGGTTTTGACATCTCAGTGCCAGACAAGCTAGGCTGTCATCCGTGTCTGTTCCATTACAGTCCTCTGAGTCCAAGTTTGTCACTGCAATCCGGTTTTTCCGCGTCCGTACGCTCCGTCTAGCGAGCCACCATGGCAAACTTCGCAGCCAGAGGTGGAAAAGGGTGGAGTTTTCTCACAGACTTGTAATTAAGCTCTTTTGCAGACATCTTAAATAGCTTTACATTCTACAACACTCTCCAAACTCTTTCTGTCTCATTCATTCGGCAGTAGTTGTGTATCCTGTGAGTTACTTTAAGTGCAGAGACATGCCACCGCACTTGGTCTTTATGGTGTCTTCAATGAAGATTCAACTATGAGGAACCTACGGTTTCACTTCCCAACAGTTGGGTTGAATATTCCAGTCTAGATAAGCACTTTAGGATATTCTACCACCATGGTTTGATAATTTGAGCACTTTGACTCTCTCCAGGTCAGTGGATGATAAAAATTAACCAAATAAAAATGGGATTAAACAGCTACAAAATGACTGAAAGAATCTAACGGCTCAAGCACAAAAAAGGGATTTGAGAGGCAAGGAGCTGGATTAAAGAAAAAGGCAAACAAAAACCAACCTAAATCTATCAGATTTTCTCCTAACACTGCATCTGTCTAGCAGCTAGTGGAATACGTGATCAGCCAAGTGCATGTGAATGTGTTGCGTCGCAGGACTCGCTTGCCAATTTCACGATGACAGCTCTTAACAGAATTGGTGAGGTGGAGAACTCGGATTTCAACAAGGCAATGTGACCTGACCTGCTGTTGTCCTGTAATCTCCAAATCTATAATCTCTGGGATGCTGCTGCTGGCCCACCTGTGTGAGCTCTCTTTCTCTCCGCCAGTTTGCTGCCAGAGAAAACCCGTCAGTCCGAGAGGGTGCTGTGCATTAGGATGGTAGTGAAATCCAGCTGCTGGTGTCTACAGCTGCTCTTCTTGATTCAGGGTGACCTTTCAAACTACAGGGAAACAGACAAGTGCAGAATTATGTACTGCACATAAAGACAGTGATGAAAATCATAATGCTTTTATTAAAAGCTATTTTTACCCAGTTTTTTTTAGTATGCACAAATTCCAAGACAGATTTTCATTTTCAAATTTTCAGAGAACTGGCAAAAAGCACAGAATTTTGGCATGCATAGTTAAAAACAAATATTTCACACTGCTACATGCCAAACTGTGTTTCGCTCCAGACATTTTTTCCACATTTAATAGAAATTACTCCAATATGACTTTGAAATGTACACAGAAAAATAAAGCACGTTTTAAAAAAGGTTTAATTTATGTTTAATTTACTGAGGAGTCCTGAAGTCTGAAATACACTGAAAAACATTAAACCAAAGAAAAAGTTATGACAAATCATATGAAATTCTAAATTATGAGGTTCTACATGAGTTTTAGATCACCAATCAAATAAGCAAATTTCTGGCACTGATCATGTGAACTCCTTTGTACAAATGAGCAAATTTCAGTGTTTCCATTGAAAAGCAAGTTTAGATCAAGAATTGCTGTCATTAAAGCAAAAGGGAGACAAAAAAAAATACTAAGAAATTCTGCCATTCTTAATTCATGTTCATTTTTCAATCCAACTTGAATCAAATTTTATCCTGATAATATGATTTGCAAATAAAATTATTAAACCAAACTAGAAAAGATTAGAAAATAGATGCATTTTCACTAGCAGTCTCAGACTTTTGGATGCCACAATCGGTATAGTGTATGAGAAACAAAATAAAAAGAAAGAAAAGCAGCATAATAGGCATGTAAACATACTTCTGCTCATATACTTGTCAGTTCTTTTCTGCTTGTAATATTTGCAATATACTTGCAAAATATTTACAGTTTCTCCCTCCAGCTTTATTTTTCAGACCTTCTTTTCCCCACTCTATATCTGAAAGATCAGCGAAGATGATGAAAATGAAAAGTCGTTCACTGACTTTTCACTTTCATCATCTTCTCTGATATCTGTCCCTCACTCACATTTCGTGAAGGCACCACAGTTGAAGTGATTCTATCTTTGGGTCTCTCTTGTGACCCCCGATTTCTGTTGAACATTCTCTGTAGAGCATCTGCTGAGCTAAATTACCAGAGCTGAATATGTGGAGCACAGACACCAGTTCAGGCACCTTAGAAGAGCATTAACTTCACAGCTTTCACAAAATAACACCAACCCAGTTTGTTCATGCTTGCATATTTTAATTAAAACATTCATTTGGATGCAAGAAATACTGAAAAGGTATAGCTCTGACAGTAATGCACTAATGTTTTAAACATATCTGTCTGTTGCCAACAGTTCAATCATGGGCTCAGAAGAGGATATCGACATATCAAACAAACAGGTGGCTCGTGCTGCTTTCACTGTGGCAGCAGATTAAATCACGCGATTGTGATTGCATGCGTGGGTGAGCCGCTCGAGATCACATAATGCTCTCCCCTTCCATTCCAATTAGAAAAATGAATTTCAGATTTCATTTTCTCCGGCTGCAGTAAATACCTACTTCTTTGATTGAGGAGTTCTCATCCTTAAACACGCTACTTCTTTTTAGACGCCCACAGTTTGATATGAGAGACAGCGAAAGAAGCTGCAGGCATAATTTAATAGTGTTTATTTCTGCTACATCCTTCATTCTGCTGATTATTTCTCTTATCAGTAGTGACTTAATGCGACGAGAACGCGTTCAGGTTTGACGTTCTGAAAGGCGTGAACGCGCACAAGTTTTGACCTTTATGTGCTCTCATCATCTTTTCGAATTTGATCTTTTCATTTATGTACAAACAGGCTAGAACTTTAAATGTTGTTGTTTGGATTAATAAGACTTTCTCAGTGAGTGGATGGTATAGCGTGCGAATTATTCAACGACATCCGAATTATTAAAAAATGGGAGCAATTGGTTGAGTTTCATCTTACGCAGTTAAAAAATCCTAACGCTTTTTGTAAAATATGTATCATAAGATGACATATAATTACATTACTTATGGTTTGTCGATATTATGTTGATACTCAGTGTTGGGGAGTAATGTAATTTAATTAATAAATGCAATTGTAATCAGTTACAGTTACTGAGAAAAAAATTACAGTTGCTTGTGAAAATGTTAAAAGATTACAAAGGGGGGTTACATCTGAATATTTTCACAAACATACAGATTTGATCGATTTCTTTCCCAAATTGCATTGACTGCTTTAAAATATGAGACATCAATGTTTTAGGAGTTTAGGACACATGCTTATTTGATAATTGTTTTATTTTCTTTTTGGGTTTATGTATATGCTTTATTTTTTAAGATTACATTTTTTTTTTCCAAAGCATTGTTAGATGCCAGTGTTTCCAGTCATAGCTATGCAAAGATTTGATTTCAAAAATAGTATCATAGCTAAGCTATTAAACTATATTTTATGATTTTAAATCTGTATTTAACCACAGAATGATCTCAAAGTATAAAGAGGTGCAAAAGTCTGATTTTGTGGTGGCTGTGCTTTAAAATTAAATTATTATAATCTTAATTCAAGTGATGGATTTTGGATTTTGAAAGTCTGACAGTTATCAGTGTTTAGTACTACTGTAAGGTTAACCCTGCCTGATTTACAAAATTTAGAAAAGTAATCAAAAAGTAATCAAATGTAGTCAGTTACATTACTTTAATAAAGTAATTGAAATAGTTACACTACTTATTACATTTTAAATATGATAAGTAATCTGTAACCTATTATATTTACTCATTACAAACATTTTAGTCAACTCTAACTTGTAAACTTTTGTGGTTAATTAAAACCTATTCAATTAGCTAACAGTTCTGTTTTTATTTAGAATTTCACATTTTTATTAATTGTTGTATGTACAGGCTTCAAAATTAATGTAATGGAACTGATTTTAATGTGTTATTTTTGTTTACATAAATTTATACTGCCTCTATGAATATATATACCTCTTCAGAGCCACCTTTGTGAAGTAAAAAATATCTCAGGACCAGCATATAAGTGTGGTGCACTTATATAGCACTGTCTAAAAAAAGTATGGAAGACAGCACCCCATATATATATACGCTATAAAATCTGAAATGAAAGGCAAAACCCTCTTAAAGCTGAATTATGCTCGCAGTCTATTCAATTCATGCTTCATTTTCTCACCAAGCATCACATCCTCCTACCCCATCCAATATCTCAAAATGACAGTCTTCTCATTTATAAAGCCATCAGCACACAGTTGCTAGACTCACAACAAACAGCAGGCAACTGAGATATGCAACCATTATTACTCGCTTTTGGTCAACACATCTAAATATGACTGTTGCGCTCAAAACATTAATACTCATAAACGCATGCTTGTAATACATTCTCTAGGACAAACTCAGACGATAACACTACCACCAAATTCAATTCAAATTCAATTTCTTCCTTCTTCAGCCATACACAGGTATCACACAAAAGCATCCACTGACCTTAGCATACTCTTTCTTTCCCTTGCTCTTTTGTTGTTCGGTTGCTTTTAGTAGGTCTTGACCAATGTGCCTGCTCTGCAAGGGTGAGCCAAACACTGTAGAGTGGGTGTCTGAGTTGCCTTGGCAACGAATCCTCACAGCTGGCTGCAATGGAAATGTAATTGAAAGAGAAGAGCAGACATTCACATACTGGGTGGGCTTGCATTCTCTCGGACTCACGGCTGGACAGGTTGTTCTTACATATTCAGCAGTCGACGGCTCCAGTTTTGTGCTGTCTATGATCAGATTGAAAGCAGAGAGGGAAACCGATGCCTGTCTAGTGACTCTAGGGTTAATGTACTGACAAAACATGCACTCTCTCCCCGACTGAGGATTAATCTAATCATAAAATAGTAATTTTCAACGGCTTGGCCCTAAGGCTTAATCTAATTTCATGTTTAATGGATTAAACCCTTTTAAAGCTGGATACATTATTGCTTGTTAGGCCTCTCTTGGGAAAAAAGTATGATTATCGGATCTTTTTTTTTTTCATTTAAAAAGTAGAGTAAAATTATGATTTGGCTATTTAAATCAACATTTTCTTCCAACGTAATCTGGTGTCAGTGGAATGTGTTTTGCACGCTCAATGATTCTTAGTTCAGTCGATATTTTGAAACTCTGTAACTGCTAAAGAAATTGCATTTAATTTCTAGGAATGTGGCCTAATAATAAATGGGCCATCGTGCTGACCTCTTTTATGTCATCAATCATTCTTCAGATTTATTCTTTCAGAATTTATTCTTCAGATACATAATCCAAAACTGAGTTCGCAATACAGAACTTAATTTGAAAATGCCATGTGAAATGGAACTTTAACCAAAGTGCCTTAAGCTACTACAAAAATGTCTGAGTAAATTTATCTGAATCACACTAATCACAAAAACTATAACCTTTCACTCCACTTCAGCTTCAAGCCTCAAACTAAGATAACGGAAAATGAAATGAGAGATGCCTGCACCTCTAATCAAATTCAAGTCTAAGCTTCATTTTATGTATAGCCTTCAGCTTCAGTTGTGTTTATTTCCCATTCTACCTCTCAGAAAATACTGGCTATCTCATTTTTATTTCATTCTTTTTTTGTTTTGTCTTATTTTATACCCTCTCAAGGGAAAATTAATTTAGCCTTGCGCACCTAACATGAAAGTAAAACTAGATATAACCTTAGGTGCTATTTTGACTCATCCAAACAAGTTTCTGCTTGATTAACTTAATGTCACAATTATCTTGGGCATAGATAAAAAGCGTCTAAAAAACATTTCTTACCAAATTTATCACAATCTAACATAAAAACATTTCATGCCATCTGATTTGACAGTTGCAAACACTTTCTTTTAACTCTGAGAATGTATTTCATATCCATGCTAATTGGGACACTGCCCTGAGGAGGCACTGGATCAGTTAACAGCATACAGCTAAGTAATCTGTACCCGTGAATTGTATTTGTGCCCAAAGGCAATGAGTCGCATTCTCCTGGAGCAACTGTTGACCCTTCATCATGCCTCTCTTGACAAACCAGATCCACAGGGGATGCCACCATCATGTCCTCCATGTCCAGCAGATGCTGGTCTATTATGAGCAACCATGATAAGCCACAGACACATCTCTACAATGCTGAAGAAAACAGCCCTCATGAATCTCAAAGGCTTGGGAAATTCTGTAGCTCTTAAAATGTAAATCAGTGCAGAAATCATCTTAAAGAAGCAGCAAACACATCATGCAGAACTAGGAGTTCAAAACACTTGTATAGGAGAGACAAGAGAGATCTGTTTATAACAGCAGCGATGGATGGTACAGTCACCATGTCTTATTCTCGCATAAACTGCCTCACCAGAAATTTGTTTTTGTGTGCCGTGGGAGCTCTTAACAGCTGCAGCTGCCCAAGTGTCTGACTCAGCACCCCCATCTCTGCTTCAGGCTCTAAAAGCCAGTATGTGTGTGTGTTTGTTTGTGTGTAAGGTCCTATTCAGGAAAACTGACGTTGATTTCTGGCATCAGCACAGGTGAAGTGACCTATCAATATTGCAAATATTGGCTGCTGGAAAATAAGAAATAAATATTAACTTCAGTGAGGTTTATGTTTAAAATAAGTAAAATGAACATGATGAAATGCATCAATGGAACATTCTTTAAAATCAAATCTTAAATGCCTCAATATTTGCTTCTGAAGAAAACTTTACTTTCTTCTAAATATGTTTTTCTTAGGAACTGATATTTTGAAATTAATATCAAATGTCAAAATATCCATTGTTGTGACGCATTAATTATTTTGAAGCATCAATTTTTTTAAAAAATTGTTTCTCATATTTTATTTATTTTACATCTAATATAATCATTTTAATAGTGACCTATATAATTACTAGCTTATCTGTATTTGCCATTTAATATGGTGGATCACTTTTTTTGCAGTGATTTAAACAATGAAACTTTCAAGATAAATTTTGAAGGCTTCCTTAAAAGCCCACAAACGGATACAATATGTGATCAACCTGACCTCAATTACCTGCTCCTCACTGACCTTGTCTCTGTTGCACAGGTTTGACGCCTCACATCTCCTCGCTGTGTCCCTGTAGCATATTCATGAATTATCCATGCATCTGTGGCTGTACCTCTATCTACAGTATCTCTTTCTATTTGGCAAGTACCGAAAAAGATGTTCTTTCAGCCTACTGTGGCCATTTTCTGTATCCTACCTATCTATTCCCTCTTTCCCTCATTCCCTCTTTCTTTCTGTGCCTTCTTCTTTTAATGATGTTTTTCATCACTTTTTCTGTGTGACAAAGAATTTCTTCTCCTGTGCTCAAAAATGTCTCTCTCTCCCTCGCTCATCCAGTAGAGATCCTCTAAGGCCACCTAGACTGGGACCAGATGCCAAGGCCTGTCGCAGAGCCCATCGATCGAGAGGAAAACCAGGGGCAACGCTGGCTCCGGAACACCACATTGCTGGCACGGTTAACCCTTACCTCACCACCTTACTGAAACGGTGCTCATATCTACGACTATATCCGGATGTCATGAAAGTGCTGCAATGACAGTTTGAAAGGCTGTACGTCTATTATGCCTTTCCTAAATCTGTCGATATCCAATAATTAGAATATACCCTAGAGCTATTTTGTTAACATTTACTTTAGATTAACTTACAATTAGTAGATGAGGTAAGCTACAGTTGTGTATGCTTGCTCAAAGTCAAACTGCAATAATCTAATCAATCTAATGTGCTTAACCCTCGTGTTGTGTTTCAGTCATTTTAACCTGGAGATGATTTTCTTTTTCCCAAAAATGCTAGTGAATGTTATCGCACTGGACTAAAACTCAATGACTTTTCTCATAGAGGGTATAACAACTTTTGAAAATGTTATCTTTTTTTTTACACTTCTGGTGTTCTCGGTCAAAAATGACCAGCCTACAAAAAATTGCTTATAAATGTCTTGTTATGCTATATTATTACTAAATATTAGATTCAATCTTCGTATTGACTTGTTTTCTTTTAATTAGCACAGGTTTTGAGTGAACATTGCCAAATTTATCAACAAATTATGACAGCTTTTGTACTTTTTTGGGATTTTGCTACATTTTTACACTTCTGGTGTAACATGACCAGCCTACATAAAATTGCTTATAAATTGCTCATTATGCTATATTTTGACCATATATTGGATTTAATCTTGTTATTGATTGTTTTCTTTTAATTAGCATGGTTTTTGAGTGAAAAGTATCCACAAATTATGCTTTTTTCACTCAAAAACTGAGGTGCATAAGCTCAGATCAATGAGGTCTCCGATCAATTAGTTCCAATAAGAAATATCAAACCTATACTAATTGAAAGAAAACAAGTAAATATTACTAAATATTGGATTCAATCTTCTAAATGACTTGTTTTCTTTTAATTAGCACAGTTTTTGAGTGAACATTGCCAAATTTATCCACAAATTATGATAGTTTGTGTACTTTTTTTTTGGATTTTGCCACATTTTTACACTTCTGGCGTTCCTGGTCAAACATGACCAGCCTACAAAAAAAATAGCTTATGAATTTCTTATTATGCTATATTATTACAAAATATGGGAATCAATTTTTTTATTGACGTTTTCTTTTAATTTTCAGTTTTTTAGTGAACATTGTCAAAATTATCCACAAATTATGCTTTTTTTCAGTCAAAAACTGAGGTGCATAAGCTCAGATCAATGAGGCCTCCGATCAATTAGTTCCAATAAGAAATACCAAACCTATACTAATTGAAAGAAAACAAGTTGAAAAAAAAAAAACATTGAATCCAAGATTTGGTGATAATATAGCATAATTTACAAGCAATTTTTAAAAGGCCAATTATTTTGGACAGGGAACACCAAATTAAGATTTTCAGCACAGCACAAAGGTTCAATAGTGAGAGCTGAGAGTGTCATGTTTCCTTCCTGTCTAGGCTGAACTCAAAAGATATTTTGGGACTGTTACTGTTTGTAAAAACCATTACATTTTCAGTGATCTGATATGATGAGCATCTGAAAGAAAAGTCTTCCATCTGTTTGGGTTTGGGAGCAGGTCTCTCAGGGAAAGAGAAACCCAGAGAACTCAAGCATGCACCACACACACACACACACACACACACACACACACACATAGGAATACAGATCTACAGACAACTCTAGTGTGTTCAGCAGCAGGTGCCCTATTTGTTATTTTCTGTAAAATCCATGTGATCTCCAAATTAAGACACAAACATAACGGCAAAATGCTGCAAGTTTTGTAACTGTAAATGCTGAGTTGAGTTATTTAGGTTGATAGAAGTGGATTTCAGGTAACCCTGCTGTCGAAGCGCTGTGAATTAACCAATTTGAGTCTCTGACAGAAAAAGGTTTCCCATAGAGTAACCTATTTAAAAGCTCTCATACGTGACAGCGTGCTTGCTCTGTATGCAGTGTTAACCTAGTTAAGGCTAAGTCAGCAGAACTTTTGCTGGCTCCTGAAACTCCCCAGGTACTATGTTAGCCTAGTTACAAAAGATGATGAACATCTGTCAAATAGAGCAGTTGCTCAAACAAGACAAGTTTACAGTCTATCTCAATACGTTCTTTTCTGTATATCCTCTCTTTTACACCTTAGTGACATTTGAATAGTTCAAACTGTAATTTCAACTCAAGGACATGCGTGTTTACGAAACACATCAGGTGATTAAAATATTCAATGCAATGATTTATTCATTATATGGTTTTCAGTCTCTGTGCATAATGTCGCAGCAGATATAATAAGAAATAGATGGTCCTCCATTATACCTTGGGAAAAATAACACTGGATGTCTAACTCCTCATATTAAACTCAACTTGAGCTTGGCCATTTGCTCTGTTGTGGACTGATAACCACAGTGAGCTGCAAAACAGATTTATTTTGACTGCATGTGTCTATGCCAATGTAAAAAATAAATAAATAAATAATGTTTTTTTAAGGGGGTGGGGGGTTATTGGAGTATGTTTTACAAGAAAATACTACTTCAGTCTTTCTACTTTAATTCAATGTGTTACTTGCCGTTTCTTGTAATTATCTGTGAAATTTACTAGCAGTGAAAACTGGTTTAAAGTAAATTCTACACCAACACTTTTTCAGTGACATTGTCAGTGACAGTCATGCAATTACTCCAAACAGCAACTGTCCTCTCAAATTCAGTCACCGAAAAGAGACCAATTAGCAAAGGGCAAACTGAATGTCATGACAGAATCAGAAATTAATTAAAAGTGTTGCTGCAGAAGCTGTTTACAGTGAGATATTATGTGATAGTTAAAGCACCACAAAATGGTCTCAATGTTACAGAAAAAGAGCCAAAATGCCATAATGATCTACTAAAATTATTTTTGTTTCATATATAACGGAATAAAATTTAAATACTAGTAAATAAACCATAAACAGTTAGGACCTATAGTTGAGTACAACTTGGTAATTTAGATATTGCATTATTAGTATGTAACAGTTAATAATTGAAATAGGTGCAGCTTATTCAATATGGCCAGAATTTTTACATACTGATAAATTAAAATCATATTTCTAACTTGTATAACCACTAATAACCATCAGTTAATATGTGATAACTGATCTAACCATGTAGTTCTTTGGTGAAAAGGGCATGAAAAATGCTTGTCTGCTAAAACCTATGAAACCTATGATTTATTAATGCACAAATGATGTTAAAATTCCAATACAGTCATGTTAAATATGTTAAGTTATAGTGATTCTACTCAGACTGTAAATGGGAATGAAATCCTGCACTTTTGCCACAGGCTTCTCTGATAAAAGGAAAATAGGATGGGCTAATAGATCTTTAATACATTTTTGTTGTCTTTCTGGTCAACATACTGCTTATTTGATTTGACTTTATTGAGTTTACATCCACATCTTTGGAGTTGAGCTGTGTCTGCATTGAACAAACTGCATAAGGATGAGACAAAGACTTGATTAGGTCACCCCATCACATCAACCTCAAGAAAATCCTTTACTACCCCTCTTTCTTTCCTGTATCTAAGCAACGCTGGCAGATCGGTAAGGGTGGGTTCAGAGTGGAATGAGACCCTCACATAAATGAGATGGTTTCAGACACAAAGGGGCAAGCCACGGGTCCCTCTTGAGTGCCTCTATGCATGATGCGGGTCAGGGACCACTCTAGCTACACAATCTGGGACTATCTGCTTTAAAAATAAAAAAGGAGGGGTGAGACATTAATGGACTGAAAACCACATAAGCACTGATCACAACAGGTTATATTCCACACAATGAACACAACTGACAAATTGTATGATGCTCATGCTTTCCTTACCTTGCAATGCCTCTTAGGATGCATAACCTTTCATCATGGTGTATTCTTAAAGCTGGGGCAGTTTTTGGATGTAAAGACACCCACTTCACCTCCTCTCTGGAATGTAAATTTCTGCAGACTGTTGTAGATGTTGCACTAAATGAGCAGCATTCTGCTTCTATATGAATATTCACATCAGTTCTGTGTAGGTGGTCGTTTCCAGCGTCCACGTAGTATGCTGATGCAGATGTGCACTAGGATTTTATCCTGCTGTCCGTTATTTTATCGTCTCTCTAAGCCCTTGGATAATGTGCAACATTGTAATTCTCACAATGCTGCATGTAGTCCGTGTGTGTTGCCCCCCCTCAACAAGACACCCTCACCCCATATTCTCCAAT
Organism: Spinibarbus caldwelli; assembly: GCA_039654775.1. Taxonomy (NCBI): domain Eukaryota; kingdom Metazoa; phylum Chordata; class Actinopteri; order Cypriniformes; family Cyprinidae; genus Spinibarbus; species Spinibarbus caldwelli. Next base: position 11,162,229 of record CM077239.1, on the reverse strand, counting down.
CGCGTTTACAGTCTACTGGGATGTGTAGTTCTTTAAATGATTTATCGCTAAACTGCGAACCGTTATTTTGCTTGTTCAGTTATTTAAGCGACTAACCCAATACCTTTTTTCTTATGCATTTATATAAGCAACACTTGAAAAGTGGTGTGAGGTGGTGTCAGGTGTCGCGTGCGAGTTCAGCGCATTTTTGAACTACATTTCCCATGATGCATTTGGAACAGATGGCATTCACAGCAGACCGCTAAGTGCTGTGATTGAGGATGCTCGGAGATAACTATAAATTCAAACTGTCCACAACGTATTAGTTATATATTTTTTCTCTATATATGAACGTATTCTATATATGTTTCTCGTCTATTCATATCTGTTGTTAAATGTAATCACTGTTCTGAAAAAAAAAACTTTTTTGTAAAACCAGCAGACACATAAATTACTTTTTATAATATTGAGATACGGTATCAAAGGTATGTGTAGTTTTCAGGCTGTTTCTCTCCTTCATGTATAGTTTAAATACGTGGCATTTTACTGGTTTAAATTCTCAATGTGCATTCCAGACAAGTCTCAGTTGATGCAATACTGCCGCCTTGTGAAAATAATGCTACATGTTACTTGCACTACACTGATAGCGGACGCCACTAAAAGTATATAATTGTAAACTTTCGAGCATCAAACAACCGTTTTAAATAATTTTAATGGGTCATAAATGACAAACATAATTATATAGCATGTGATTAGATCTGCAATCGTTGGTTGCCCCTGTTAGACTGAGTTTTTTTCGGGTGTTTGTTGCTTGAGTAACTTCAGATACATTGTAAATGAATTATACAGCTGTTCTGGGAAACTTCGTAAATTATGAATGAATATATAGCACAGATAGCCTTCTTTATTGGCACGATTATTTTACATACAATATTGCCAAAGCATCAATAAAAACTATATATATATATAACACCTTAATAAAAAAATAAAAAAATAAGTTGTCACACTGATAGTAATTCAAATTATAATACAAATATAAAGAAATATTAACAAACAAAAAAATTACAAAACACTATTAATTAGTTCCTAAAAAGTACTAATAAAAATAAAATAAACATAAAAAAACCCCGCCTAAATTATGCCGCAAATAGACGCAACATCTACATACACATACTGAAACCGTAAAAGGGTGGTTGAGATATTTAAATCTCGTGCGATTTCAAACTAAAAATAGTGGTAACGTTAGTTATATAAAGTTGGTCATCGTTTTAAACTGTAATGGAAAAAATGAAACGGTTTGTCTTTGCGGTATCTGGTTATTTTCTGGGATTTCCGTAACCACAGCGCAAATATCTCTCACACACGCAAAGAAAGAAGAAGAAGAAGAAGAAGAAGAAGAAGAAGAAGAAAAGTGTGTGAAGGAGTTAAAACTTCGAGTGCCTTCTTTTCAAAAGAATGTGATATCGTTTTACAAGACGATACATTTTGCGCTCAATTATAAAACCGAGATCGTCTTTATGAACACTGAACCAAAAATCATAGATCATTATGAGACCTGCTTCAGACAGTCTAAAAGCTTTCAGAATCGTTCGGCCACTTTGTTTAATTTCCCTTTTTATTTAACATAAAATCCTTAGTCAATAAACGTTACAATTTTTTTTGTAGTAACAGTAACTATGTTTAAAAAAAAGTGGTAAATGTATGTTACATTTCGAAATCTGTTTTTCCTCAGTTAAAACTTAACAGAATTGAATAAAATAATATTCCACAAAAATAGAAATGTCCTTTTTATAGTACGTTTCTACCGAAATTCTTTTCGAGGTCGATCTTTTCGCTCAGGCATGTATTTGGACAACACTGCTGTGCGCCACAGAACTGGGAGGCCCTCTGTCGTTCCAGCGCCGTTTGAAATAACGAGCGACCAGGCCAATGAAATATATAAATTTCTCATCTGATTGAAATCTACAACATCCTGGTTGCTAATTCGGTAAATAGTTCTCATACATTTTACGAATAATCCATATTTCTATGTCATACTAAAATTTGTTTTCAGAAATTATAGTTATAACCTTTATTTTGACTGTAAAGTTCGTTAGCCGACCGGCTAACCATGAATGGACAACTGACTAACGCTTGTAAATTCAAGCGCCTTTTGCAGTAGATTATGTGCTTATTTTGTGTTACATGATGTAAAGTTACAAAAACACTTATTTAGCGAATTGTTTTTTTCCCATGCTTGTTGTAACTCGACGAAGGATCTAAAGCAGGGGTGTCAAACTCAGCTCCTGGAGGGCCCTGCAGAGTTTTGCTCCAACACACATACTATGCCGTTTTCAATTAAGCCTGAAGGACTTGATTAGTTGGATCAGGTGTGTTTAATTAGGGTTGTATCTAAACTCTGCAGGGCTCCGGCCCTCCAGGAACTGAGTTTGACACCCCTGAACTAAAGTGAAACTCAAAAAATTGCACTCACTATGTGTTCAGTTTGTCCTACATAAATTTGATTTGGCATAGAGCTACTAATGAAAATACAAAATGTTTATCCTAAACTTTGTGTTTGAAAACCAACATGTTTATTTTTCGAACACCAGCATTGTTACAGTAAATTTAAGACCATATATGGAACGTAGTTGTACCTATGCAGTGCTTTAAGCAGAATGTTTCTGTGATAATTAGATGAAATGAACACTAGTTTTGCCTTTATAAATCGTTTTGTTGTCCTCGCCTTTAACTTTGATACAATCTCTGTATGACTTGCTTCTAGGTGCTGGTAAAGCTCTTTGTCCTGAGCCTGAAGGTCCAGTGACAGCAGCCATGTTTCTGTACAACCTGACCCTGCAGCGGGCAACTGGCATCTCCCATGCCATCCATGGCAATTTCTCAGGTATATCACAGAACAACAACACTTATTCCTGTGTAGTTTCTTAAAAGCAGTGTATTTTACTTGTTTTTGTTAGGGTAACTGCAAGAATAGTGTTTTATTTTATTTTGAAGCATTGAGAATTAAGCAAGATGTTTAAGTCTTTGGTGTTTCTTTTTCACTAGGAACTAAGCAGCAGGAGATTGTTGTTTCCCGTGGGAAAATTCTGGAACTGCTGCGTCCTGATGCCAACACGGGGAAGGTCCACACGCTGCTTACTATGGAGGTGTTTGGTGTTATCCGATCCCTCATGGCTTTCAGGTTGACAGGTGGAACTAAAGGTTAGTAACTTGGTTTAAATTGTTGTTTTGCATAGTTCATATATAGATAGATTTATTAATTCTCATGGATCTCTTCTCTCATTCTTGTGATAGACTATGTTGTGATCGGAAGTGACTCTGGTCGTATTGTGATCTTGGAGTACCATCCTTCCAAGAACATGTTTGAAAAGATACACCAGGAGACGTTCGGCAAGAGCGGCTGCAGACGAATCGTGCCAGGGCAATTCCTTGCTGTGGACCCAAAGGGCAGAGCTGTTATGATAGGTAAAACTACAGACTCTATGTAGTAAAGACTACAAGGTTGTAGCAGTTTGACATGCGTTAGGATAGCAGTTAAAGGAATGGTTCTCTAAAATGAAAATTTGCTGAAAATGTACCAACCCTCAGGTCATTCAATATGTAGTTGAGTTTGTTTCTTCATCTGAACAAATGTGGAGAAATTTTGCATTTTATCATTTGTTCACCAGTGGATCCTCTGCAATGAATGGGTGCCGTCAGAATGCGAGCTCAAACAGCTGATAAAACTATCACATCACAAAACCATCACTTCACTTTTCAGAAGTTATTTTTTTAGCAAACGTGTTATTAAATTGAACAAAAGTGACAGTAAAGACATTTATAATGTTACGAAAGATTTGTATTTCAAATAAATGCTCTTCTCTTTTCATTAGAATCACAGTTTTATTAGCGGAAAATCTTCATTTTAGAATGATTTCTAAAGGATCATGTGACACTGAAGACTGAAGTATTGGCTGCTATATATTTAGCTTTGCCATCACAGGAATAAATAAAATTTGAAAATATTGAAATAGAAAACATTTAAAGTCGTTCTAATGTTTCAAAATATTAGTGGTTTTACTGTATAATTTAATGAAGTAAATGCAGACTTGGTGAGCATAAGAGACTTCTTTCAAAAACATTAAAATCCTACAAACCCTAAACTATTGAACAAGTAAAGTTCTTTGTTGTGTTGTGTCAGAAATGATGAATATCTTCATGTCTCTTCTCTGACTGTTTGGTGAAGAGATTTTGATATCTGATCTTCCTGGACTCAGCAAAGAAAGTTGCTTTTAGAGGAGAAAAATTTAGCTAAGTGCCTTATGAGTTTGTGTTAATCTGGCCTTTTCCCCTGTGCGTAGTAGACCCTGGTGGTTCGGATGGTCCCAGCGGTGTGCTCATTTGTTCTGAGAACTATCACCTACAAAAACTTTGGGGACCAACCAGACATCCGTTGCCCAATCCCACGCAGAAACCTCACTTTTCGTGAAGTGAAAAACTGCGTTTAAGACATTTTTAGCTTCAAACCTTTGCTTCCAGCTAAAATACAAGTCCTCTATCCATCATATTGCTTTATACAATAAAAAAAGTAATCTCATCTGAATCAGGAGAAAAATCAAGCACTGTTTGCTAGCAAAAATGTTCCAAAACTGTTCTAAACAATTATGTCAGTGGGTTTTAATTTAAGAGGATAACAGACGATGGACTTTTTTCATTGGGGTGTGTGTTATTATTGACTGGTATTTTGGTCAGAAGTGATGGTTTGATGCTAGAGGACAACAAAGGATGGACATTTTATGGTGGATGAAGCATTATTATGAACTGGTATTTTGGCCAGAAGTGACGGTTAAAAGTTAAAATGCCTTAATGATGGATTTGTTGCCAAGAACACATCTTTTTGCTTTACAAGACGTTAATTGATGGGGCTGGAGTATTGTAGATTTATTGTGGTGCTTTTATCAGCCATCTGGACTCTTAATTCTGATGGCACCCATTCACTGCAGAGAATGTAATGCTAAATTTCACCAAATCTTGTTCAGATGAAGAAACAAGCTCATTTTATATTTTGGATGGCCTGAGAGTGAGTACATTATCAGCAAATTTTTTTAATGGTGAACTATTCCTTTGATCGAAAATGATGCATTCTCCCATTTTAACTGCATTTTCCAGGTGCCATAGAGAAGCAGAAGTTAGTATACATCCTGAACAGAGATGCAGCTGCCCGCCTTACCATCTCCTCCCCTCTAGAGGCCCACAAGGCTAATACACTCGTCTACCATGTGGTTGGTGTGGATGTGGGCTTTGAGAACCCCATGTTTGCCTGCCTGGAGATGGACTATGAGGTCAGAGTCCTTCTTCTAGTGCATATTTTCAACCAGAGGGCCAGGGTCTGAAACTTCCTAAGGGGACTGCAGGGTGACTTACAAGTAGTTAAAATAATATATTTATAGTAAAATTAAAATTCTAATCTAAAGTACAGTGCTAAACACAAAATCAAGATGTAAACTAAAGTCACATTGTTTAGTGAAAAACTTGTGGTTCTTAACTTGTACAATCACAAAATGTGGTTTAATTAAATAACAAGCGCACGGTTTTAAAAGTAGCTTTGTTATAATTAGAATGGAAATACCTGAAATATCTTAGCCTATATGAGGGGCCCTTCAAATATTGTGTTGGACAGTGGTGGACCTTTGAGTCAAAAAGGTTGAACCACTGAATTCAGGGTGTCCGCGGGTCATTAAAAAGTCTTAAAATGTCTTACATGACGTTTTCCTAATAAAAGGCCTTAAAAAGTCTTAAAATGTCTTAAATTCAGATTCGATGGGTCTTAAATTTTTGTCATTACCGACTAACATTACCGATAAAATATTTTCAGTCTGACAACAGACTTGAAGTAATTACTGCATCAGTAACTGCGTCATCAGACAGAATTGCAGCAGGAGATTACAGGCCAAACTACCATCTTTGTTTGTTACATATTTTCAATAATAATAATTAGAGGTCGACCGATATATTGGTCGGCCGATATTTGTCATTTTTTTTAATATATCGGCATCGTCTGATATCCGTGTTTAGTAGCGCCGATTTAAAGTCAGGCACGTCCGCGGGCATCGTATTTTCTCTGACGCTTTTTTCTCTACTGTGTTGCATAAAATGTTAAACGAATTTTGTGTCTTAAGATAATTCATATAAATTCAAGTCAAAGTCAATAAATTCAAGACTTGACAAGACGAATAAAATACGATTTTGTGCAGACTACACTTTTATTTGTTAGCCTATCTCTCTTTCTTTCAGTAATTTAAAGAAAATTAAATGTAATTTCAGAAATTTAAATGTGAGATTCTGGAAACTAGATATAAATTTAGCGGGAATGGTTGGGTCGGGAAGAAAATTATTCTAAGCGGACAGTGGTTGAGCAAAGAGTGAATATATAGCGGGAGCGGGTGGGTGCGGGATATAACCTCGCGGGAGCGGGACTAAAAAAACAGTCCCGAGCAGACCTCTACTGTGTAATGCGAATAAAAATGGGCATCAGCCTAATAAAGTGACGTGTTCCGACCAATGACTATATATATATATATATATATATATATATATATATATATATATATATATATAAAAATGTCACACAGTTAATATCCTCATTAAACCTGTCTAATGTTAACCGTATAGATATAAATATTATAATATTACGTATAAATATTTTATTTTAATACCCTGCAGTGCACAAAATTAAGATTTGAGAGATGGTTCAAGTCAGTGTTCAATAAATGATGTTAAGTTTAGAAATGTTGTGCATCCACTTATTATTAGTGTGACATTTTAGCATGCAAATGAAGGGGAAAACTTCAAGATATCAGCCCTAAAAATCGGCCCAAAAAATCGGCAGCACATATCGGCCATCGGCTGACGCTGACCTCTAAACATCGGCATCGGTTATAGAAAAACCCATATTGGTCGATCTCTAGTTGAGCTACAGCAAGCTGACCACAGCCTCCTAGCTAGTTTAAAAAGGTTTTTTTTTTTTTTTTTTTTTTTTTTTTTTTTTAATTAGCCTAAGTGACAAAAAAAAAAAAAATACCCAGAGAATAATTGAAGCGCGGGAATGATTCTTCTGATTTTATTACATTCAGTGTAAACATTGAAAATGGATAGTGTATTTCTGGTATCAAGATCGCGCTGTTGAGGCTTGCTGCCTGTCTCTTTGCGAAACTTAAGAGCATAACAGCACACGTAAAGAAACTCAGAAGAAACACACTGAGGTAAAAATTCAAAATGCTTAGTTTATTAATAACATGATATACTGTAGTTAACTAACATACCATGACAAGAGAGCTATTTTGCTGAATATTTTTATGATTGCAAATGTTTTTAGTTCAATAAACAAGTAAGCTAGTTAAGTAGGCTAGTCAAATAGTTACTTACATTTTAGCCACAGTATTTAGTGTTTTGTCCTATTTCACCAACGAAAATAATTGCAAACAAAGATCACAGCAGAAGTATTGCACAATCTCCAAGCAACACTCGGCGGTGTTTTGTTACTGAATGATTCAGCGTTTTGAACGAATTGGTTGAATGACTCAATGACTCAAATATTTTTTCCCAATCAACCTCTTTATTAGACTGCTGATTTCCTGTATCAACAAGTATACAAAAATACTAAATGCAAAAATACTAAGTTTAAATGTATTTAAATACAAAATACATTTGACTTTTTCCAAAGGTACAAATAGTATTTCAAATACATGTATTTGAACAAATGCATGTATTTGAAATACTGCCCAACCCTGCAGGAAATCACCGGTCTAATAAGGAAGTTGATTGGCAAGTACCTTATGTCTTTTGAAAAGGTACAAATAGTATTTCAAATACATGTATTTGAAATACTGCCCATCCCTGCCTACTGGTGGTTGAGTATGTTGAAAAATAGCCCCCCCCAATAGGCATTTGTAAGAGTAAATAAAAATATACAGGATTAAGTATGTTAAATCTGATAGAACACTGATGAAAATATTGCTTCAGAATAAATTGTTTACGCCGCCACAAAATCTTGGTAATGCAGTATTTTTGTTTGGATATTTTGTATGGAATATTGTCTGCTGATATGAAAAGTTTATATGCATCTCATAATAATAAATAGCATTTTTGACACCGACGATATTTTGTTTTCTTTCTTACATTAAGCACATTAATTTCTATTACAGGTTTAGGTCTTAAATTTTATACAAGGTGGTATTAAAATGGTCTTAAACAGTCTTAAATTTAACTTCATATCTGTAGAAACCCTGGAATTAGTGGGGAAATAAAATTCACATTAGTGGCTTAACCAGTGACAAGTTGCCTAGGATGTAAACACAGCTAGCTGAATAAGGAACAGAGATTCTTTATAAATTGGGGTGTTTTTACATGTAGCCAATGCCATGATACTTCATCCTGGTTTTTCACGGTTTTACAAATGTGATCAGTCAGGTGACATGTCTCTGTGTTTAAATGGTTTTGCAGGAGGCAGATAACGATCCCACCGGAGAGGCTGCGGCAAACACACAGCAGACTCTGACCTTCTATGAGTTGGACTTGGGCCTCAACCATGTGGTGCGCAAGTACAGTGAGGCACTGGAGGAACATGGCAACTTCCTCATCACAGGTTCTGATCTTTTTACAATGTCAAGATGTCAAAATGCTAGATAAGGATTCAAAAGTTAGACTGTGTTGCAATACCTTTAGCAAAGCACATTTGTTATCTAGCTCTTATTCCACCATTATTGCGGTTGAGATAATTGGTTAAAAAAAAAAAAAGTAATGTCTGCTATAAATTTAGTTTTGCCTTCAGGAATGAATAAAGTTTGAAAATATTGAAACTGGAAACATTTGAAGTTGTTATAATGTTTCACAATATTAGTGGTTTTACTGTCTAATTTAATTACAGACTTCTTTCAAAAACATTAAAATCCTACCGACTCCAAACTATTGAACAGTAGATTAGAAGTAATGTTCTTTGTTGCGTTGTCAGAAATGATGAATATCTTCATGTCTCTTCTCTGACTGTTTGGTGAACAGATTGTTTTGATATCTGATCTTCTGGGACTCAGCAAAGAAACTTTTTTACTTTTAGAGGAGAAAAATGAAACTAAGTGTCTTATGAGTTTGTGTTAATCTGCCCTTTTCCCCTGTGTGTTGTAGTTCCCGGTGGTTCGGATGGTCCCAGCGGTGTGCTCATTTGTTCTGAGAACTATATCACCTACAAAAACTTTGGGGACCAACCAGACATCCGTTGCCCAATCCCACGCAGAAGGGTGAGTTTGTGTGGTCTTCCCCTTTGCATTTCTCAGTTTGAGCACAATAAACTAAACATCACCTTGAAGTCTAAACAGCTATTCGTATTGAAATGATGAGCTTTTCATGTCTCTTCTCTGACTATTTAACTGGAGACACACATAGATCTCTGATCCTAATATTCGTTTTGACCTCGTATGGTTGTTTAGTTCTCAGTCATTGTGTTTATAGAATAAATTAAACACAGATGTGAGATGTGACCACAGCACTTTTCTCTTTCAGAACGACCTGGATGATCCTGAGCGAGGCATGATCTTTGTCTGCTCTGCCACCCACAAGACCAAATCCATGTTTTTCTTTCTAGCCCAGACAGAACAGGGAGACATCTTTAAGGTTACTCTGGAAACGGATGAGGAGATGGTGAGCACACAGAACTAAAGACCGAACTGCGTCATCCGTTTCTTTTTCATGGATGTACAGAGGTGTTGAAGCAGAGTGTAATTACATTAAAATACTTTTGCTGTATTCAATTCAACATGGAAAGTCTGAATTTCGTATTTAAAAATGTACTGGTAAAACCCCCTTGAAATTGTATTTGCAACTTGGAAACTTTCAGCCCAGGCTTTAAAGAAATGTGGGTGTATGACATTACCCGAACACAACTGATGGCAGAATGTTTAATAATTTTTACGCAAATAAAATGCATTGAAAAGTTTTTCTACTTTATACCTATTAGGCAGACCTTTGCAGAAAAAGAAATTTTCACGCCTGCAAAACAAATCCAATACCTGACTTTGAATGGAATGCAGCATTGCTTAGTGGTTTTATTAATGAAGCTCACAAGGAAATAGATTAAAGTGAATGCTCTAATATAACATTGGGTGTTTCCAATGAACATTATGAGAATACACACGAGAGATTGAAATGCTGGAAAGTGATACGCTATCTGTCTGGATTAAATATCTATTCATATTTTAGGTTACTGAGATCAGGATGAAGTATTTTGATACCATCCCAGTGGCTACAGCCATGTGTGTTTTGAAGACTGGCTTCTTATTTGTTGCTTCAGAGTTTGGAAACCAGTAAGTGCCTTTTCTGTTTTGCACATTTTTTTTCATTCATCTAAAAATAACTGAATACCTCCAATTTGGTGGCATTTCCCCAAGTTTCAGGGTCGTAACTAGATTACAGCAGCTGATAATAAGAGGGTGGAATGTGGGAGCAGTAGTTTCAGTTACCCGAAACCTACATAGTGTCAGTGTAACCATACTTTTCTCGTGTTCTCTTTAACCTGAAGCTTTTCATTAATCAGCACTGTATCCAATCCAAGTGAATCCAAAACATTTTTTGTTTCTTAGCTACCTGTATCAGATTGCCCACTTGGGTGATGATGACGACGAACCAGAGTTTTCCTCTGCCATGCCTCTGGAGGAGGGAGACACATTCTTTTTCCAGCCTCGCCCCCTTAAGAACCTTGTGTTGGTCGACGAGCAAGAAAATCTTTCTCCCATCATGTCCTGCCAGGTGTGTAAATGTGTATTTTGCAGTGAAGTTTAATAAGTTTAAAATTTTATGTTGACACTCAATTTGGGAATTACTGACGGGAAGTGGGATTACAAGTTGGCATGAGAGCAGATGCATGGATGAATGTGCAATATTGAACTGCTTGTTTTGTAGTTACCAAATTGCAGTGTTGAGTCAGACTTCAGTATGGGCAATTGAGCATATAAACACTTCAGACTTTTTTTTTCTTCTTTTTGTACTATCAGTTCTCTTATGTAATGAAGAAAACTAATCCAAAATTCCTCTGTACTTAGTGTTGAACCCACAGACAGTTGCCTTTTTTTATTCTATTTATTTATTTATTTTTTTTTTTTTTTTTTTGTAACTGTACTGCAGATTGCTGATTTGGCAAATGAAGACACCCCTCAGCTATATGTGGCATGTGGCAGAGGACCCAGATCTACACTGAGAGTTTTGAGACATGGACTGGAGGTTTGTGTTGCTAGGAGTTGCATTTCCGTGGCAGCTTTCACAACATGCTTGCAAAATGGAAATGTGACACCCACTGCATTAATAAGAAGTCCTTTGCAACATTTGTGGTTTTACGGTTTAGATTATAGGGTTTTCCACAGGCTATTTATATTTTGATGTTAAAGCATGCATTATATTTCAGGTTTCAGAAATGGCTGTCTCTGAACTGCCCGGTAACCCCAATGCTGTGTGGACTGTCAGAAGACATGTAGAAGGTAAAAGACCCATTAATGTAAAGTGTGTGCATGCACATGAATTATGCAGACATGTTTGAAGTGATTTTTCTGCAAGCATTTCTTGAAAGGTGTTTAGACATGTCGCTTTGCTATCGCAAAGTCACTTTCCTGACAAGAAGGAAGTGATGTAGGAATGCATTTAAACCTTACACAGTTTTGACTAACTGCATCAAGATATCTAATCATGCCATGTATTGGCTTCTCAGAGTCCTGCAGGATCACACAAGCTGATTTCTTGGTGCTTTTTGTTAAAGATTGAAGAGCTCACATGCATAGACAAGTACATCCTCTTGAAGCAAAAATTCAGTTTTGCAGCATGCTCTCGCTTGTAAGAGCTTTTTACCAAGTCATATTCTACTAGATCAACATTTGTTTGGCATGCACAGTGTAAGTTGGGCTCTGTTGCTGTCTGCCAGATATTTCTCTGAAATCATGTGATGCTATTAGATTTTTTGGCCTGTGCGTGCATCCTCAGCTCTGCAAGGTTTATATTGTGGTTTGTGTACTTGAGTGTTTGAGGGAATCAGTTTCATTTTGACTGTACAGCTTTGTGAGAGGTAAGCAAATACTGAATTATGGTTTCATTCTCAATAGGGCCTTGTTCATTCACTGCTGGTTTTTTAATATACTATTAAATAAAGTTTTGAAGGGATAGTTGGCATAAAAATGAAATATATATTTAATTTACACAGTGAAGAATATGCAATGTTTTTATACATTTGATTACTTTATACAATATATGTAGCATTTCTTATTTTTTTTTTTTTGTCCTGTTGCTTGCAATTAGTTTCTTATTTTTGTTTAATCACTGATTGTTTACTTGTCTTTTTATTTTTAATTTGGGTATTAGTTTTTTGTGATATTAATATGAAATTTTTGTAAAAAAAAATTCATGTCATAAAGATCTTATTTAAAGCAAAAACAACTATATTGTGATATACAGTTACCGTGAAATAAAATTAGTCATATTGTGATAGATTTTGATCATATCGCTCACCCTTAATATACATGTGTGTGTTTCTATTCTTTGGCAAGTATCGGTTTCCTTTTATGGTTGCATATTAGCCCACGTTTGGCAAATGTTTCCAACCAGAGAATTGTGGGTTTCCTTTTCACAGATGAGTTTGATGCCTACATCATTGTGTCCTTCGTTAACGCTACCCTGGTGCTTTCTATTGGTGAGACTGTGGAAGAAGTGACAGACTCTGGTTTCTTGGGCACAACACCCACCCTGTCCTGCTCGTTGCTTGGAGAAGATGCACTTGTGCAAGTGAGCGACATCTCTCTAACCTACATTCATGCACAATATCCCGTTGAAACTTTTCTGCTTCCTTGTTAAAGTGAAAGTTCACTCAAAAATGAAAACAGGATTACAGGTTGTTCCAAACCTGTGAGTTTCTTTTTTCACTTAACATACACAAAAAAAAATGGTATTTTGAAGAATGTGGGTTACCTTTTGTGTTCAGCTGAAGAAAGTCAGTCATACAGATTTGGAACAACATGACAGAATTTTCAATTTTGGGTTAACCATCCTTTTAAATGATTTAATTTATTTCCAACAGTTAGATTAAACAATTGTTTAATGTTCCATTTATCTCATTCAAATGGGTTTTGTTTAATTTGCTGGATCTCTACAGGTCTACCCAGATGGTATCCGTCACATCCGTGCTGATAAGAGAGTGAATGAATGGAAGACTCCGGGGAAGAAGACAATTGTCCGATGTGCTGTCAATCAGAGGCAGGTGGTCATTGCTTTGACTGGAGGAGAACTGGTCTATTTTGAGATGGACCCGGTATGTTGGCGGACATACTTCTATCTTGCATTGTCACTTGAATTATCATCTATTGTATAAATGTCTGTCTTTCCATTAAGATTTCTCTCTCTCTTTACAGTCTGGGCAGCTGAATGAATACACTGAGAGGAAGGAGATGTCAGCAGATGTGGTGTGCATGAGTTTGGCAAATGTGCCCCCTGGTGAACAGCGTTCCCGTTTCCTGGCTGTTGGGTTGGTGGACAATACAGTCCGCATCATCTCCCTGGATCCATCCGTAAGCTACAATTTGCTCTTCTTCCATTGGTCAACTGATCTGGACATTAAAACAAGGATTCTAGTCACTGTACCCACTGAACTTGTGTCAAGTGTGTAATCTCTTTGTTGCACAGGACTGTCTACAGCCGTTGAGTATGCAGGCTCTTCCCGCTCAGCCAGAGTCTCTTTGTATTGTGGAGATGGGTGGAGTGGAAAAACAGGATGAGCTGGGAGAAAAAGGCACCATTGGCTTCCTGTACCTCAACATTGGCTTGCAGGTTAGAAACTCTTGTGCTTGCTCTGGGGTGATAACGTAGAAATGTCAGCTAGTGGCGAAACGGGGAAATTGAAAGCTTTTCCGTGTACCTTCGTACCTTTGAGCAAGACATTGCTCAAGGAGGGCTTTGCTTAGAGTATAATTTTAGTTGCTAAATATTTATTAAAGTGTGCATGAAATGAAAATTCACCCTATTTATTTTATTTTTTTAATAAAATATTTTATCATTTTATTTTTGTTATTTTTCTTACTGGGAACAATTAATCGGTTTCATTTTTAAAAGTCTGACCTCATAAATTTAAAAATAACTCCGGTGAAGAAAACAGACTTATCTGACACATACCAGACTTCTCCAGTCATTTAGTTTGCTAAAAAAAAAACCACCCCTTTATAATTGTCTTAAAGCTCACATTCTGAGTCAACAGGTAGAACCAACCCACCCTACTTTTCTTTTTATATCTGTTTCACTCTCAAGTAAGTCACTATGTGAAAAAAGTGGTCTGTTGCTAATTCTGTTTCATTGCAACTTTAATGGTTGAGGAGACTGATAATGGACCTTAAAGTCTACAGGACTTGGGGTAATGAATGAGGTAATAGCTGAATAGGCAAAAACGTGTATAAAGGAGGCACATTTGTGAGCACCCTTTTGCAACCTAAAAAGGTAAATGTGGCACCCTTTATGGTTAGCAAGGAAAAGCTTCAAAATCACTTCAAGTTACGAAGTCAGACTGTCCTGTTACTTGATGACATGACTTTCCTGGACATTCCATTGCTTCTTTCTTACCATAATCAACTCTTTGTTTGTAGAATGGAGTGTTACTGCGTACTGTTTTGGATCCAGTGACCGGGGACCTGTCTGATACTCGAACACGGTATCTTGGTTCTCGTCCCGTCAAGCTTTTCAGAGTCCGGATGCAGGCTCAAGAAGCTGTGAGTCACCTTTACATTTTATGTCTGTTGCAATGTTACACAGCTTGCTAATTTGTTGACTTCATTACATGACCTTTTACTGTGCAGGTTTTGGCCATGTCTAGTCGTTCCTGGCTGAGTTACTCATACCAGTCTCGTTTCCACCTGACCCCATTGTCATATGAAACCTTAGAGTATGCTTCAGGGTTTGCTTCTGAACAGTGTCCTGAGGGTATTGTTGCCATTTCCACCAACACACTGAGGTAAACACACACACATACTGTGTATACAGTTCATTATGTGAACTTTGTAGAACTTCACAGGTTTGTGAGAACATTAATGTCAAGCACATTGTGGTTGGGCTTCATAGATTTCAGTTCCTGCAGTGCTTTAATGTGATTGTTTATTATTTTCCTGCTTGATTGAGCTGATACTCATAGTTTCAGAAGTAAATTAAATGTGCATGAATGAAGCAAATCTTAGTCCTGAAGTTTCCATCCTTCTGCGTTTTTCCATTTTGGGATAAAATATGACCTGGACGAGGCTTGACCGTTTTGGTGAGATTAACCTTAAAAATATTTGCTTTCGTTTGAGGGTGGTTAGCAACTCACAGAAGTGTGGACCTCTCTACGCTTAATGTTTTTACTGGCTGTCTGCTGCATGACATCTTATTTTGGACAGAATTATTTGTTTTGATTAGTCATGTAGTTTATATAAAAAAGGTTGGTATCACAGTAAAATCAGTAAAACGTTTCCTGTTTGTGTTAGAGATCTAGTTGCCCTTTTGTAGCTATCATCCTCTTATTTTGTGATTTAAAAAAAAAATAAAAATAAATAAAAAAATCGCTGCAAACCTGATTCTGCCAAATTATAACCAGGAAACAGGAGGTTTTGACTTCGTGGATTTCATAATAACTAATCCAATTTGTAACTGATGTCTAAACTTTTTACTCTGCCTTTAAATTTACTTCATGCCACTCTTACCATCTCATCCCTCCCTCCCTCAGGATTTTGGCTCTTGAGAAACTGGGTGCCATCTTCAACCAGGTGGCATTCCCGCTGCAGTACACACCTCGCAAGTTTGTCATCCACCCAGAGACTAATAACCTGATCCTGATCGAAACAGACCACAATGCCTACACTGAAGCCACCAAAGCCCAGCGCAAGCAGCAGATGGCCGAGGTCAGTGAACCTGGCCTTCACAGGGCGCTGTTAAGAAAGAATGCTTTGGTTGTCTTGATCCCCTCTGGAATTTTTTCCTTTATCTCTATTTATTCTCTCACTGTCTCTCTCTCCTGTCTGACTCATACTCTCGTTTTCCCATTCTAATCACTGACTGAGACAGAACTTCATAGCTTTTTTGCCGGAAGTTGTCCGTCATGTCTGTTTTGTGGCTGCCTCATCACAGCGTATGTTTGCAAGGGTAATTCCAGATTGACGAGCCGTAAAAGTGACAAGCACTGTGAAGTAAGCCCTGATTACTGTGGCGGTCCCTCAAAGATAAATCATATTGATGCAGTTCTTTCAACAGTTGAGAGTATCTATTAAGAATAAACAGTCCGCAACTGCGGTGTAAAAAAGCTGCTTCTGAATGTATTGCATAACATAAAGTTCTCTTGTTTATCTGTGAATTGTTCCAGAAAGATTCTTATATACACTATGTGGCCAAAGGTTTGCGGGCAGCCACTTATAATTTGGGGGTTTGGTTTGGCCCTTTAATTCCAGTGACGATGAATTGTAATGCTACTACATACAATGAAATTCTAGAGAAATTTGCTCTTCCAACTTTGTGGCAACAGTTCGTGGAGGGCGCAAGTCTATTCCAGCATGACAGTGCCCCTGTGCACCAAAAGATTTAGTGGTTCTGGTGTGGAGGAACTTGACTGACCTCCACAAGCCCAGACCTGAACCCCAGAACTCCTTCGGCATGAATTCAAACGCGTTGACCTAGACCAGAGCCTGAACTCACTGATGCTCATGTCTGAATGGTAGCAAATGTCAACAGCCGTTTTCTAACTTATAGTGGTATACCTGTTGGCAACCAATTAATGACAATTGTTTGAAAATAAGATGCAGATTGATGTCAATTATTTTTAGTCATAGTGTATCATAAACAGAGCTGGGTAGATTACTTAGAAATTGTAGTCCATTGCTGGTTCCAAATTACATGACACAATTTTGTGGTATGTAACGTAATCCATTACAGTACACATTTTAGGTAATGTAATCGGACTACTTTTTTTGATTACTTTTGACCCAAGTCATTTATCATGTCGATTTAAATAGGATAACTGTGTATCATATTGATATAAAAATACAAAGACTAAGAAACTATGTTCCATTCATTGCTATTAACAACATGAAGTGCATTAAACGTTACATTACATCAAGGTTTTTCAAACTGGGGTTCGTAAAGGAACTGCAGGGGGTATGTGAGGTTGAATAAAAAGCTAAAAATTAATTAAATCATAAAAATGTACAATTAAAATGTTATTTTAAAATCGCATCAATCAAAATAAAACACTTACTAAAAAAAAATAAAACAATTTATTTACCTCCCTGTCATGTGACTATTAACCAACAGAGAACCGTGAACATGCAAATGTGATACTTATTAAAATATTTATTTTAAAATCTCAGGTAATTAGGTGAAAGAGGTTCAGATGACAAAAGTTTGGGAATGCCTGCATTACATGTAAATAACAAATAAAATAATTCAAATAAAAATTAGTTTTCAACAGTAATTGAAGCAATATTCAAATACTTCTTAAACCTGAAATAATGACCTTCTTGAATGACTGGTCTTTGTGTGAATATCCACAAAACTGGAAGTGTTGAGTATATATAAGCGGTAGGCTATTTTAGAAAGGAACATTTAAAAAATGAAAAAGGAATTAGGGAGAATCAATAAGTTATAATTTGTTGCTATTGTGTGAATATATAATCAATAAAAAAAGATAACTGTAGTCTGATTACAAGTATTTAATCTAATTGCAAGTACTTAATTTTTGGGATCTTGATTATGTCCAGATTACATGTAATCAGTTACTCCCCAGCTCTGATCATAAAAATTACAATTCTTTTTTCTGCTCTACAGGAAATGGTGGAGGCAGCGGGAGAGGATGAAAGGGAGCTGGCTGCAGAAATGGCAGCAGCTTTCTTGAATGAGAACCTGCCAGAAGCCATTTTTGGGGCACCTAAAGCAGGCTCTGGGCAGTGGGCCTCACTAGTACGCATGATCAACCCCATCCAGGGCAACACACTGGACCTGGTGCACCTGGAGCAGAATGAGGCTGCCTTCAGGTGAGGAATGTTGAACATATGGGATGAACAGGACAATGCAGACTTGCAATTACGTAAATAATTCAAAACTCCTTTCCTGTTCAACCCAGACCATTTGTTCTGAATTTAGAATCACGACACAAAGCTACTAATGTTAAGTTAGTTTCTTCCATATCCCACCTCTATCTCTGACCTTAGTTTCTTTTTATGTGTATCTTTTGCAGTGTGGCTGTATGTCGATTTTCCAATGGAGGTGATGATTGGTATGTGTTGGTGGGTGTTGCCAGAGATATGATACTAAATCCTCGCTCCGTTGGTGGGGGTTATATTTATACTTATCGCCTTGTTGGAGGTGGGGACAAGCTGGAGTTTTTGCACAAGGTAAGTGAAACAGGAAATGATTTGGCATGAAACTACTGCTTGGTCCCATGTGTTAGCTGGGGGCTCAGGAATGTGGAATTCCCCACAGATCATTAAATGTACCCTAGAAATCCATTTAAGCGTGGCAAATCACAAAATTAAACTTTTTGGTGTAGGTGTTTTGGCCATGGCCCAAAAATGCCATGTTGTGAATGTTTGTGGTCCAGTTTATATGATGTTTAATGATGCTTTGACGAAGCTACATATCAAAGCCATATGTTAAATGGTTCTTTTCTTGTCAGCTGCTTCTTAAACAAGATCAATTTGAAATTGAATTGATTTAGATATTGGTTCTGATTGACAGACACCTGTGGAGGATGTGCCCCTGGCTATTGCTCCCTTTCAGGGACGAGTGTTGGTTGGAGTGGGCAAACTCTTGCGCATCTATGACTTGGGAAAAAAGAAACTGCTTCGCAAGTGTGAAAACAAGGTGAGAAGTAACAGAATCACAGGTTTTTTTTTTTGTTTGTTTGTTTTTTGTTTGTTTTGTTTTTTTCTCCAGAGGAAATGAACAAGCATTTTTCTTTTCTTTGAAACACTGAATAATATGAAAGTAATGTCAGTGACACACTACTCTAGTACTTGATGTTGATGCATAACCACATGAAAAACAATGAAACAGAAGCTGAGACCACAAAGTGGTAGAGTACTTCACTGAAGTTAAATAAGCTTGCAGACAAGTTTATTTTTCACATAAGTAATCCGCACTGGCATAAAGTGTGAATATATTTGAGAAACGGCTAAGTGGAGAAAGTGTTGCTCCTTCTGAGATGCTTTTGTATGTCATTGACAGAAGCTTTAAAAGATGTGCAACCTGCTAAACCAAGATGACTTAAGTCTCCTTTTCTTGTTTTTGCAGCATGTTCCTAACTTGATAACGGGCATCCATACTATTGGGCAGCGTGTGATAGTATCCGATGTTCAGGAAAGTCTATTCTGGGTGCGCTACAGACGCAGTGAGAACCAGCTCATAATCTTTGCCGACGATACATATCCTCGTTGGGTCACAACCGCCTGCCTGCTTGATTATGACACCATGGCTGCTGCGGATAAGTTTGGAAATATCTGCGTTGTGAGTGTCATCAACTGTTTATGAAATCTTTGAGACCAGTATCTCACATGTACCAGATACTGAGTTTGTTTGCCAAGTCAATGTAAACACTTCCAGGGAATATTTCAGTATTGATGAGCTTTTTAACATCTGTGTAAATTCTTCATGGAGAAATGAACATCTTGTGAAAAAATGAACAGTTAATTGAGGTATCATCTGTATATATTTGCTACACACTACATACTCGTATCATGTTTATTTTCAGGTTCGCCTGCCTCCAAACACCAGCGATGATGTTGATGAGGACCCCACAGGAAACAAAGCATTGTGGGACAGAGGCTTGCTTAACGGAGCGTCACAAAAGGTAGAAATTTCTTCAACCCTCATTACTCAACTTTCCCACAGGTCCCGGAAAGACCTTTGGCACTGAGCTGTCCTTACCGCTTGTTCCTCATTGTTTTTGTCTGTCTGGTTGGTTTTGCGGTTGCTGTTCTCCTTGCGCACACTCAGAGACCTGCACCCCAAAACGTTTGGCAGGAGTCCACACTCCACTTTGGTTCTGAAACCTCAGCAGCAAATCTTGTCCTCTCGCCAGAGATCATTATGTGCAGATTAGGAGCATGGAAATGTTTAGGTGGACACAAGGGAAAGTCCCTATTTGCACACCAATGACTTGCGTCTAGCTTTGACAGACATGCCTAAAGCATGTGTAATCAGGACTAAGCTGGACTGGGTGGTTGGTATAAACATTATTGTGGAACTTGGCTAGGGATGCACAATATATCATGACCATATCAGTTATTAGCCAACATTAATGTTTTTTTTTCTGTAATTTGATTGTATCAGTCATTAGCTGCGTTTCCATCCACCTATTTTTATGCGCATTTTGAAATATCGCATAAAAAAACGCTGGATGGAAACGGCAAGATGCGCATAACTTAAAAAAATGCGCATAAAAAACTTACGCGCACATTTGAGTAGGATAAACTTTTTATCCGGTAAGAAAAAATGTGCATAAACTACGATGGAAACACATTTACCGAATAAATTCTTCCATGCGCATCAAAAAAGTCATGTGACTTTGCGCTATGAGACGGGATAACTTGACTAACCAGCTGACCGATCTCGTTCACAGCATCTATAAGTTGTTGTAGTCACTCTGAAAAGCCTGAGCAAAGTCTGTCATCAAAGTATTTCTGTATAATTGTCTTACACGACTGTGTTCCCAAACAGCTGGCATCCTCCGAACGCAGTGACAGCATTTATTGAGTTACGTCTGCTCTCTCTGAGGCGCAAGTAATTTATATCATATATGAAAATTATATTCAATGGCGTCTCCTATATTCTTAGTGATATTTAGTGCCACAGTTTACCAGGAAGTGACGATTTTGTTCTCTTTGACTCGTTGGATGGAAACGGTGCTTTATTCGCATATATTTTATGCAATATTTCAGTTTTGCGCATAATTTAAATTTGAATCTTTGGATGGAAACATAGCTATATTGGATATTTATTTGCCAGTGTTGAATATTTAACTCCCATTTGTCATTTCCACCTGTTCAACATCAGATAAAATTTTATGAGAATCTAGTGCTTATTTGAATGAAACCCTTTCCCCTTAAGAGCATATCTTAAAAGTTTCTCTGAGTGTAACGATAAGAAAGCCGTGTGTGTTTAAGCATTAAAATGAGTCAAGTTCACTACTTTGAGGGGAAAAAAAGGATGTTTACACATGATTTAGATGAAGTATACAGGGTTCGTACAAGGTGCTTGAAGTACTTAAATTTGACTTTTTGAAATTAAGTCCTGGAAAACCCTTGAAAACAGCCATATTTATGAAAAGGTACTTGAAAAGTGCTTGAATTTTTAAGAGGCAGTATATATGAAATGTGTTCATTTTTGTTTTCGATAAAAACAATCTTTTCATGCAAAATTAACAATGCTGCACGTTAAATACCATTTCTCCTGGCTTTCAGCAGCGCACGAGATCTCGCGATATTACTCCTTGAGGTGAAAAGCAGTCTCGCGATATCAGTATAAAGTTGTGTTTGTGGTAAAACCTTTGATAGTGCCTGCTCGGTCTTTTATTGCATGTGCTGTTTGTTTGGGTTTAATTTGGGAACGCATGTAAAGTCTGACGTGCTTTGTGTTGCTCTGTTATCATTTACAAGCGTGGAGCGCATCTCCGTCTCAGCTGCTCTTCCTCAGCATATGCTGTGAGTTTGGGTTGCTTAACGTTCATCTGGAAAACAGTGCTCGTTATCTCACTAGATTCATAACATAAATCATTTATAAACCTATGCCAACACAGGAGAATACATCAACTTATTTCTAAATATGCAGTTTGTTGAACATCGCGATTTCAAAATAAAAGTCGCTCTGAGTTTGCTTGTCCAAATATTAAAATTAAATAGATTTAAACATCCTTGAATCACGTTGTAAAATGAAACATCACCAGGCCGTTGGCGCCCTCTGCATGTATTTGTATATTACGTAATGTACTAAAGTTGGTTATATATTATATATAGGAATATTACATTATGTATTTTAACAGTGTTGTTCAATAAAACCATGTAATTGGTTTTGATTTTATTTGAACCAATTATGATTGCCTCATCATTAGTTTATAAATATGGTCTCATATAAATATGGTCATTAATTAAAGCCTGTTTTTCACTTAGGTCTCTTTTTATTACTAAAAATTATCAGATTACTCAATTGTTAAAATAATCAGTAGATTACTTGATTACCAAAATAATTGTTAGTTATGGCTTTAGATTAGTTAAAACATTTCAAAATACAACTGCATTGTTTTGCATTTTGTGATTTCTTTTTTTCTTTTTTTTTTGTAATTGAAAATTTCTTAAAAATAGTATTAAAATATTCTCTTGTTCTAGTAAACTAAGTCTCTGTATTTTGTCTCATCTCATGAGCTAAATGTATTGTCACACCCCTAGTGTCTACAAGCCTGATATAGCTCATAATTTTCCAAGTGTATGATATAGCTTTCATTCATTCAGGTCAATCATGTGTTCATAAAATTAAGGAAAGCGTAACTTTGCCATAGTATCCTTTTATGTTAAAGTGGCCACAGTCATTGCATGCTTTGCTTGTGCTGCACTTTGTGTACCATTTTGTTTTATTATTTATGTATTTATAGTTTGAAAGATAATAACAATATTGTTTATGTGAGATCTCTGATTTTAGTCCTTGAAAACCAAAAAGATAGTGCTTAAAGTCCTTGAAAGTCCTGGAATTTCATTTTGCAGTTTCTGTACGAACCCTGTGTATACCTAATGCTCTGTTTATCAAATTTTCTTTCAGACCACACACGTTCTCATCTATCCTTCAGTTAAAGCTCTTTGGTTGGAGAGTTGAGCTTAATCGCATGTTTTTAAAGTTAAATTAACATTGACTAATGACTCTAATTACTGTAACACCTTATTTATGCTGCACACATCTGCAGCATTATGGCACCGACACGGCCACCGGAGCTGATTGAAGCCATTCTATTAAATGCTTGTGTTTATACCACGTTTCTGAAGTGTCCCAGAAGCAGCTCTCCGCAATGCTTTGCTAAAGATAGGCGCCTAGTCTATTTTTGATTGATGATGCATCTAAGCCACACAGTTCAAATATACAAACACCCTGTGCAGACGAAAACAGCTACAAATCTTTTATCCTTGTCACTCATAACTGAACTTTTAAGTGTATTAACTTTGTACAGGTGCATCTCAATAAATTAGAATGTCATGGAAAAGTTCATTTCAGTAGTTCAACTCAAATTGTGAAACTCGTGTATTAAATAAATTCAATGCACACAGACTGAAGTAGTTTAAGTCTTTGGTTCTTTTAATTGTGATGATTTTGGTTCACATTTAACAAAAACCCACCAATTCACTATCTCAACAAATTAGAATACTTCATAAGACCAATAAAAAAAAAAAAAACATTTAGTAAATTGTTGGCCTTCTGGAAAGTATGTTCATTTACTGTATATGTACTCAATACTTGGTAGGGGCTCCTTTTGCTTTAATCTCTGCCTCAGTTCGGCGTGGCATGGAGGTGATCAGTTTGTGGCACTGCTGAGGTGGTATGGAAGCCCAGGTTTCTTTGACAGTGGCCTTCAGCTCATCTGCATTTTTTGGTCTCTTGTTTCTCATTTTCCTCTTGACAATACCCCATAGATTCTCTATGAGGTTCAGGTCTGGTGAGTTTGCTGGCCAGTCAAGCACACCAACACCATGGTTATTTAACCAACTTTTGGTGCTTTTGGCAGTGTGGGCAGGTACCAAATCCTGCTGGAAAATGAAATCAGCATATTTAAAAAGCTGGTCAGCAGAAGGAAGCATAAAGTGCTCCAAAATTTCTTGGTAAACGGGTGCAAGTGACTTTGGTTTTCAAAAAACACAATGGACCAACACCAGCAGATGACATTGCACCCCAAATCATCACAGACTGTGGAAACTTAACACTGGACTTCAAGCAACTTGGGACTATGAGCTTCTCCACCCTTCCTCCAGACTCTAGGGCCTTGGTTTCCAAATGGCAACAGTCCAGTTCTTCTTCTCCTTAGCTCAGGTAAGACACCGCTGACGTTGTCTGTGGTTCAGGAGTGGCTTAACAAGAGGAATACGACAACTGTAGCCAAATTCCTTGACACGTCTGTGTGTGGTGGCTCTTGATGCCTTGACCCCAGCCTCAATCCATTTTTTGTGAAGTTCACCCAAATTCTTGAATCGATTTTGCTTGACAATCCTCATAAGGCTGTGGTTCTCTCGGTTGGTTGTGCATCTTTTCCACTCAACTTGACCACAACTTTCCTTCCACTCAACTTTCTGTTAACATGCTTGGATACAGCACTCCGTGAACAGCCAGCTTCTTTGGCAATGAATGTTTGTGGCTTACCCTCCTTGTGAAGGGTGTCAATGATTGTCTTCTGGACAACTGTCAGATCAGCAGTCTTCCCCATGATTGTGTAGCCTAGTGAACCAAACTGAGAGACCATTTTGAAGGCTCAGGAAACCTTTGCAGGTGTTTTGAGTTGATTAGCTGATTGGCATGTCATCATATTCTAATTTGTTGAGAGTGAATTGGTGGGTTTTTGTTAAATGTGAGCCAAAATCATCACAATTAAAAGAACCAAATACTTAAACTACTTCAGTCTGTGTGCATTGAATTTATTTAATACACGAGTTTCACAATTTGTTGAATTACTGAAATAAATGAACTTTTCCACGACATTCTAATTTGAGATGCACCTGTATGTAGGCTACAGCACATCAAAGCAGGACATAGCAATAAAACACAGCAATAAAAATAATTTAACCAGACAAAACATAATCGTTAAGCCAACTTAACCATGGTAGAACATTCACAATATCTCTAAATTGATGAATTTGCTCTTCTTTTTTTGATTTGTAGTTATCCGTCTGTCATACTATATATTATAATGTAATGCCTACATTCATTTTTAGTATATTAGTTTATGTAACGAACATTTAAATGTAAAATATTTTTTAAATTTATTACAAATTGTCTAATTTATAATCAATTTTTTTTTTCAATAATCTTTACTGATATTTGCCTTGCAGAGGACACCATGCACTTTTCTAGGTATTGGTATATGGAAGTGAATTGCTTAATCTTCATAAAGACCTTTTTTTTTTTTTTTTTTTTTTTTTTTTTTTTTTTTTTGGTTTCAGTTTTGCTGTCAAGCAAAAACAGCCTTCTCAAGCCCCATTTTAATCCATACCTGTTGTCCTTTTTTTCCCTGTCAAACACAGGCCGAGGTGGTTATTAACTATCACATAGGAGAGACAGTGCTGTCCCTCCAGAAAACTACCCTCATCCCTGGAGGATCAGAGTCCCTGGTGTACACCACGCTATCGGGAGGCATTGGGATCCTGGTGCCATTCACCTCTCATGAGGTACAGTTCCTTAAATTATGAATAACCAGTAATTACATCAGAGGAGTGCTAACATGAAATGGTCTTTCATAAGTCTAAAACCACTGAAGCAGAAGAAGAAAAACTCAGGAGTAGAGACTGTGACATGTGGCGCAACTTTAGTAATCAAACACATTAAATACCAAGGTTGAACAAAGGTTTTTAAATTGTGAAAATAAAATGTATTTGTCTCATCTGTCTCTTTAGGATCATGACTTCTTCCAGCACTTGGAGATGCACATGCGCTCTGAGTTTCCCCCTCTGTGTGGTCGTGATCACCTCAGCTTCCGCTCGTACTATTTTCCAGTAAAGGTAAGGGCTTTAGTATTAACAGGAGTTTTTAATTAGTTGTTAATCATCTACTTATGCTTTGTGTGGGATCTCTAAAATAGTGTCCATCACTTTGTAAAGAAATGAGATTTGGGTAACTTATTGCACCGGTTGGCCAAATTTCTCACTGACTTTGCTTGTATGCTTCCAGAATGTGATTGATGGAGACCTTTGTGAGCAGTTTAACTCCATGGACCCCCATAAGCAGAAGAGTGTTTCTGAGGAGTTGGATCGCACGCCTCCAGAGGTGTCGAAGAAACTGGAAGACATCCGAACACGCTATGCCTTCTAGTATCTTCGCATCTGGCAGGCGCACCACGAGAAAATGTATTGTTTTTCCAGGCTTCCCATGGCTGTCGTCTCAAAACTTTCCTACCACAAATATAGGAGTAACATTTTGGTGACAGCTGAAGGAAGTTCCCGCTTTAACTGGGGCCAGCTGGGAGCTGTCACAGTCCCAGTGGTCAATGACCTTGTCCTGCTTGAAATGACTGTTGGTACTGTACTCAGTACAAAGCATTTTATTTAGTTCATACTGAGCGGTTGCATAGTGACAATTATTTTCAGAGGAATGTTTTCATGAAAAGGACTACATCAGCTTGTATACAAGAGTGGCTTTTGTATGTGTAGACTTGAAAAATGTCTATTACTAATTTTGTAGCTACCACAATGCAAATTAAATCCAGCTAAATCCAAATTTTATTGTATGAGTCAGTCTGCATAAAACATTCCATCATTCACATTTTGGCTGTTTAAATTGTCTCTTTTGAAAGTTAAAAATCTGTTCCCGCTCTTGTAAAAATGGTGAAATTGTAAAATAGCTTTAGTTTTTGTCTCTACATGGATACAGCAAATTTGTTGTGGTTTTTAACTTTTTTTGGAAGAGCTATAATCATCCAACCCCAGAAAACCTGAAAGAAATAGTGCTGTTTGTCATGAAGTGAGGAAAATTTGTAAATAAACTTTTTTTTACTTTCTCATGTATTTCCGTGTTTGTCACAAGACTTGCTGTTTGCTTTTAACTGAGCCCACAGGCAAAGCAGGTTTTCACTGTTTTCTTAAGCCTTTTTTTGTGTGAAAGCCTCATATGTTCATGCACATGACAATGAGTCATTCAGTCTTTGTGAGTTAATATGCTTCATATTTAGTTTCACCAAATATTAAGCACAGAGGGATATTTTTTTTTCATAGATTGCTGATTGCAGTTGACCTGACACCCTGCCTTTGTTGATTTGAAGTCTTCTAGAGACTGACTAACACTGCTAGTGTAACATGTATATTGTGTGATTCTCTTGATAATTTCACTTTAGACTGACTACTAATATGGGCTAAAGTTACAGCTAACTTTAGCTATTCACCATACAGAAATGGGTACCAAAAATATTATTTGTTAAAATCCTGAATGATGCAAGTTCTGCATTGTTACACGACCGAATTTGTAATGTTTTTAATTTTGAAGTGTATTACAGCAGTAACTTAAACGTAGTGCAAATCTCTATCACCATAAATCATTCAATCATTTTCTAATTTTAATTGCTTCAGTCAGTGGAGCATGATATCATAGTGAAGATAAGTGAGTCACATCCTGATCACACTAAAACCAACAGTGTTACTGAATGAAATAAACACCTATTTTCTACCACATTCCCCCTACAGTTTTTACTTTAGTTGCGCCCTTAATTATAAAGAATTCATGAATAGTTTTTGAGTCTTGAGAGTCACACAAATTCTTGCAAAGTCATGCTGTGGAATAGAGTTGGAGAATTAAGCAATGAGGACAGCCACAATTTTTGCAAGTACTCAACACGATATGCTGTGAGCTTGTTCCAGTTCAGTGTGTATCTACAGTCAATAGTTTTATGATCTCTCACTTGTAACACTGCACTATTGCAGTAACCTCAAATTGGTTCTGACTGTGCCAACAGAAGGCTATGATTGTTGTAATTTGTAATCTAAATCCTGGATCCTCATCACCAAATCCAAGCTTGGATGGTTGGACAACTCTCAAATTGTCAGTGTACCCCAAGAATGTGCTGTTAAGGATGTGGGGGACTAGGAATATTCCCTTGGGGTCTGTGATGATGGGGGCCCACCCATAAAAACTGGCCCAGGCTCTGAAATTAAGTGATACTTGTGGTAAAAAAAAGAAAAAAAAAAAAAGAAGTAATATCAGGCCATAAAAGTAGGTTGAGATATTGTGGAGGTTGTTTAAAACCTGGTGATGTTTAGAGGCACATTTAGAAGTTTTCTTTCACTTTTCTTCCTTTGGGGGTTTCCATATTGATGTGATCTAAACTAGGCTGACAGATTGTGTTTTGAATAGTTTTTTTTTTTTTTTTAATGGTTGGGTGGGGGACTTGGAATGCCCCTCTTGTTTGTCTTCTTGGGTCTTGAGTGGTTCTGGCCTTTGCTAGGACAGCATAGATAGCACTATGGTCAAGTGATTATGAGTGAAAGTGAAATTAAAGGTACTACAAAACAAGGGGGCCATTGTGGCCATTAACAAAGTGCAAAGCCAGTATGCAGTGTGCATTGGTCATCCAAATGCCCATTGTCCATTGTGTTGCGAGGCGCTTCAGAGAACGAAAAAACATTTTGTCATGAAATTCCTAAAAGTGTACAGCTGTGCCAAGCCTGTCACCACAGAACCACAGTAAATGTAGGGAATAAATTAGTAATGTGCGTGGGCGAATGAGGTTTACTGGGAAATTGGGAAAAGTAGACACACTGGATCTGCTTGAACCAATACTTGGCTGCTTCTTGACTCATGTAGGCTGTTGTTGATGGTTCATCGATAACTAGTTTTGGTGTACCAATTTCTGTCAATTTTGTGGTCAATTTGATTCCTTTATATTGTAAAACTGCAGAGGCTGAGCGCAGTATGTGCATTATTGACTTACAGGTGGGTCATTTTTTTTTTTTTTTTTTTTTTTTTTTTTTTTGTCAATTTTCTGTTTGATGTCTGATATTTGTCTTGTCCAGCTAACATAAACTTTATGAAAGAATTTATAAACAAAATACGATTATTTTTATTTTTTGTCACGTTTAATTATACTGTAACGTGATAACGACAGTACGTATGTTTCATTTAATACAGACCGACAGACTATCGAGCAGTTGTTGCTACAAATTTGAACACAGTTCAGATTAACACTGCTAACACAGTTGAAATGTATTTAGTTATATGTAAAAGTACTTTTAAGACCCCCAACATTTCAAACTTTAATTAGGGGGGGTCAAACTCTTCATTATTGGTTGCGCGGCCATACAGGCAGCAGTAAAGATATTCTTCGCTTTTTTAGTTCAGGAAGGTTGAACCTTTATACAAATCCAGTCACTGATGAGTTAATAGTTTATGTAGACTCAAAAGTGAAAGTAACAGTCTCATAGACTGTCGTCCTTTACTCAGCGTGTTACTCTCGTGGTTCTCTCGAGTGGAGAAGACTGTAGGCGGGTGTATATAGACACTTAACATGAAGAAGTGACATAAAGAAAAGGGAGTTTCCGAGTCTTTTGGGTGGACAATGCATTGAAAAAGGGGCGAATTTACTACTTCGGTCAGTATTCTGCATGCCTGGAAGTGTCAGCGGTCATATCTACAGGGTTAAGAAAACAGCTGCTATTTATTGAAAGTACGCTGCAGATGGTTTCCATTGAGACAACGTAGGTCATCGAATCGAAAGGTTTGTGGCTTATTTATATTCGTTGTGCTGCCGAACTGTGTCGCGTGGAAATGCGTCTTATATTGGAATTAAGCCCATCGCGTTTTATATCTAAGCCAAGGTCCAACGATCCAGCGCGGTCACCTGACAGATCGCTTTTGATTTGATGTGATGATTTGATAACAGGTGAATTTGCAACATGTTCTGACACCAAAATTTGACTGATAGCTACATCAACAGTTTTATGTTGATAAGTCGATGGCGCGCACGTGAATGCTATAACCATAATTTATGAACTGTCACTGCATTCATGATGTACTATTTTAATGATACTTTCATAACTTTAGTTTTTTTATATAGCCTACTTTTTTTTTTTTTACTAATTTCCTTAATTTTTACTATCTTTATTCATTTTTGAACCTCATTCATTCATTGCGTTTACATGCGCAAGAAAATTCCGATATTAATCAAATTTGATTATATTTTTCTGTTCTTATTATATCTTCTTCTTCTACTTCTTACGTGTCATAGAAATGCATTAACTTGACTCCCATAAATTAAACCACTATTCCAGTTTCTAAATCTGAAAGAGCCAGTGGATGGAAATAATCAGAAATTTGGGTCTTTTGGGTCAACATCATATTTGAACTGAACATTCATTTATTTCTGTGTCCAAATATAGGCAATTCTAGGTGATGTTTTTATTTTATAAAATATTGGTGCTGTATAAAATATATATATAAAAAATGAATGGGAATTAATTATTTTTCATCTCTAGTATTTCCAGAAATTTATTTTAAAGGCATAACCAGAATATTGGCCTTATTTGGCAAATTACACACATGTAAAAATGGCAAAGATACCATTAAAAAGCTGGCTTAAATAAAGAAAACTATATAATTAAAAAAACATTATGAAATGTATGCATCTGCAATCTGTCTTTTTTTTTGAACAGACAAAATCTGTCTTAGATAAGCAGAGAATCTTTTAGATCTTTTAGATTGAGTTTTGATCAGTGCATAGAAAATGAACTGATTGCGAAATAAAAAAATCTAGCAAAATAATAGTTAAAATATTATGTCAGATAGATGAAGTTACATAAAGGATATTATTTGTTCTGGCTCGTATTCTGTACTTCATAGATTTGTCTTGCATGTGGTTTTGCTTTACAGATCCACATTTTTATTATGTGTAATGATGATTTTTCATATCCAAGAAAATAACAAAGACATTTATGACAAAGTCACAAAAAATTTTAAAAACATACTTTCTGCTCCTCGTGTTCATCACATGGCTATTAGTCAGAAACTTGCTATGTCACGATATATTCCCTTTAGAATTACAAGGCATTTTAATTTTTCCTTTCGAAAGAAGTGAAAAGAGACAACATCTGGATTTGTTTTACACAGCTGCACAAGCTCTGGAGAAGAAAAACAGAGGAGCATTATGACAGAGCTCCAGCCCTTCAGATGAAAAGTGTTCCCTTTTCCTGCTTCACTTTGAGTTTTTACAACTTTTTTGCCATTAAAATCAGATGTGCCAGATCAGTCTTTTTTGGATATTTAAAAATTTTACTATCCAAGAGGAGAGTAAATGAATTCAGATGTGTCATCCCTGGTTTACTTTGTCCAGCAAGAGAATTTAGGAAGGCAGTTGTGTGCACAGAAAGTCATATAATGGCAAGGTCAAAAACTGGTGTTTAATCTAGTGTGCTATTTGTTCTGACGCTATTCTGTTTGTTTTTATAGACCAAGAAGACAGAAGAATTTTCTTGAAATTAGACCAATATTACAGTGCAAGCAGAGAATAAGCAGAACCATGATCCAGTCTGAATCCTGGCTCCTCAGGGGGCTGCTGGGTAAGTAAAGACTAGTATTTAAGTGGTTTAAGTTGTATAATATTGTGCCAAGAGTACACTTAAGATTTTCATTTGTGTGGGAAATTTGGATGTGACAGTACTAGACATAAATGTTTTTTCAATGGCCCTGCAGAAAAACTTGACGATTTATTACTTCCTCAGCTAAGAGGAGAGAGGCTCTTGTGCATTTATGCAAAAAGGACAAATGTCTGTGAATTTCTGTGGGTGATTATGTGAGGTGGATTAGGAAACATTTTACTAAGATGGATTGTGTGGTTTTAACATTTGCATATCTGGTCTCTTGTTTCTTCTGAAATGAGTGTCAAGCTGTACATACTGTATGTCTGAGGAAAGCTACTGCATGTGTTGCTACTGTTGAAGGACTAAGACGTGACAGATAATGTCACCACTTCCTGTGTTCAGGAGAGAGAGAGAGAGAGAGAGAGAGAGAGAGAAGAGAGACAGACAGATGCATAAGGTAAAAGAGAGGACAAGGAGGGGGATACCAGGCCAAAAAAGCCAGAATAACTTTGACGGGAGGTGGGGGTTGAGTGGTCGGACACCAGTAAATAGTCCAGGTTCTGTGGCATGACAAATTCCTCTGGCCCTCGGAAGTCTGCTTCATGGTCTCTGAGACTTTGCTGACTGTCAGTCTCTGGGTAACTGCCCTATAGTGCAGCTAAACCACAGAGGCCAACCACACTGTGATCCACAGCAAAGTGACAGATGACTGCCGGTGCGCTGTCTTTCCGTCCTGAGCTATAGCCAGTCAGAATCACTTATCTTTAACAATAAAATCTCCAGTTAAAACAGACACAGGATCAGCCTCAGGTTTACTGCCACAGTTGATCTGCTTCAGTCTGACTTTATCTTCTCGAAGAGCTCCAATAAACATTGTATGATCATCTCATGCATAATATTCCACCTGCTTTTTACCACATATAGACTGCTGAAGATCTTGTGAAGATCTTTAAATTTTCAGCTTTTGTCTGGTTGTGTTTTTGTTGGAAGATGTTTTGAGATTTTCTTTCGCAGCAGTGCTCAGTGTGTTTTAAAACCTAAAAACCCCCACCTTTTTCCTCGTAAACTGGGCTGTGGTTTGAGGTTGTCACAGCTCTGACTTTATCTATGCAACTTTATGCGTCATTGCCTTCAAAGAGACATCGCACCAGTCTGTGTGAGATTCTGCACAAAAGTCAGCAAAAACAGTAAACAGTGACATTATTATCATCAGTAAATTGAAATATATATTCCATCTTCAAACTTTTTTTTTAATAAATTTAACTAAAATTTGTATTGATACTGGACAAGGTACAGGCATTTTAAATTTCCTATAAAACCATTTGAAGTTAAAACAACAATCATTTCATGATGGTTTTTATTATAGGCAATGTTATTATGTTAAAAGCCATTATTTTCTTCTTTCCTTCTAGGTTTTATTTGTCTATTACCAGTGTGCATGAGTACATCAACAGATCTCTGTGCACCTCTGAAAACAGTACGGGAGAGCCTAAATGTAACCCTAAGGAGACGTTTTATGGTAAACATATGTTTAATTTTTGAAATTATAGAGTTATATTCTAAAAAATGACAGTTGTAGGCTTTTAGGCTCTTGTAAAGTTTACATGGAAAGAACCAAAATAAAAAGAAAATATACAGCTTAATATAGCATGAGACAGAATGAATGAAATGCCAATAAAAGTTTTAACGTGTATATTTACAGAAAATGAACTTTCCCATTAACTATACTATTCAAGTGCATTATGAAGAGGTGTTCAAACTACATAACATCAGCAGGCTGGTAAGTCTTTATCCCACTGACACTGTCCCCAACCAACCCTCTGACTCACTTAAAGCCACACTCTTCACAAGTTCCCACACAAATTAGCTCATTTTTCCTGTTTGTCACCTGTTGCCAGATATTTAAGACTCGTGACTTACAATAGAGTCAGATTTGAATTACAGTTTTAGAGCCTCTCAGGGCCTATGACTCAGCATTTGCAAAAATAAAGGGGTGAATATCACAAAACCTGTTCAGACATATCTAGATCACCAAAATATATAATAATAATAATAATAATAATTATAATAAATACAGCAATTCAGAATACAATAAATTATTGTATTACAGTATTATGTAAATTGGATGAAAAAAAAGATGGGGTATATCAAACAGTATATATGTAATAGAGGAAACATCTGGATATTTTTTTAATGGACTTAATGGACATTTTAATGGAGTTAATGGACTGAATACAAGAAACACATACAATCAGACTTACTGAACTTTAAATTGTCTGCAAGGAAGTTTTTTAAAGAGCTATAAGTTCTTCACTCCCCATGTTATATTGTATACTGCTAAAAAAGAGGGAATATACAAAACATTTGGAAAATTACAGCATTTTGTTCCTAGTATCCTGATATCTGGTAACAATTTTCTTTATATATATATATATATATATATATATATATATATAGTAGTGAACAATTGAAGTGGATCAAAAAAGTTCATCAAAGTTGTCCTAATACAAGAACGGGTATTGTTTTAGGACAACTTTGATGAAAGGTTTTGATCCACTTAAAATGTTGACCACCATATATATATATATATATATATATATATATATATATATATATATATATATATATATGGTGGTCAATATATATAGACACACACACACATACATATGTATGTGTATATATATATATATATATATATATATATATATATAAAACTGGTAAGTTAAGACCATTCTGAACTGAATTCGACTTGACCTGGCATGAACCATGTGACCTTTGACCTAACTAACATTAAGAGACTCTGACATTGTAAAAAAAAAAAATACATGCCTATTAAGCCCAACCATTCAAATATAATTGAACATTTCCCTGTTCCTATTCTTCTCATTCCCTCTTTCTTATCTTGCTCATCTCTCACTCTGTTCTCTAGAATAAGAGTAATGAAGAGGAGCCAGTGCAGCACAGAGATCTACAGGATTTGTGGCTTTGGGTTAGTCAGCAGGGGATAAAGAGGGTTTTAAGGGTGCTGCCAGAGAGACATCCTACACGCCGTAAATACCTCTCCAATCTGGAGAATCTCTTCAGAGATTTTGAGGCATTTTATATCCAACAGAATCCCAGAGATGAAGAGGTTAGAACGATGTGATTTCTCTTTTCTCAACAGCATCCCGTTATAAATCATTCTGGCTGTCATTGCCACTGCTCACATTTTCTCTAAGCCAACATTTTTTCTCCTTTGGAATACAAGCATTAGTTTTAGTGAAAGAATCTCTAAACTCAATCTGACCTTTTGAATCTGTCCAATCTGTTTTGCAGATGTTATTTGTAATTTGAGTGATATATTTCCATTATCTAAGTTCATAATAATCTAAATGTGTGTCTTTGTACTGTTTCAAAAAAGAGAGTACTTCCAGAGAAAATACAAAACATCTGGGATCGCTTGACAGACCAAGATTACGAGGGATGGAAGTCTGTTACACCCAAGTCAATACTGGACAACTGTTATCGGACCATGCTTTGCCTGTTCAAAGAGTGCTTCTCAAAAGAGGATGACAATTGTGACTGTAAGTGAAAATGGTAGATGTTTAGAACGGTATATATTAATGGAACCTGCTTCTTTTTTTTACATTTATGGTACTGTAGACAAAATATTGATTGGTTACATTTTTCACCTGTGTGAAGGTCCACTGAATCAATTCCACAAAACACAGACTACGTGTTTTTGGGATCTGGAATTTTTTTGGGAATTATGGTACTTACTCATGGGTATTTTGAGGGTTTGAGGTAAGACAGTTGAGGTCCATCTAATGATTGCTACAACTTGGAAAGGTTTGGGGAATTTTGGAGTCCAACCTCAGGAAGAGTTCTTCCATCAGCCTACCAAATGTTTGTTGATAACCTCACGCAACCCTAAAATGTATGCACACAGTAGCAAAAAATGGAAACTTTTGCTGTTTGTTGATGCGAGTCTGTGGTCGACGATCAGCATTTGTGATTGAGAAAAAATGCTAGGGGATTGAATCAACATCTTTATCCCCTCCATGATGAATGGCATGGTGGCATGATTCAGGCTTTGAGGTTGTCTGAAGGATGTAAAGTTCTTTAAACAGCCCACATGTTGTTACTAGTCTGAACATGCCTGATCTATGCCTTCTACCAATTTTTGTGAAACGGTGTTACGGTGGTAACCCTGAACATGAAAATCATTAGTATCAACATAACCATTATTTTTTGATTGATTCTTTTGAGGAATTAAAGAATGGGAGCCTTTCTTTTGAGGGTAATCTTATTAATTTCATCCAGACATTCTAATGAGCAACTCACCGTGAGATGTGACATCAAAATATGTGACCACTTATCTGTGCTCTTTCTCTTTGTTCATTTCTAGATTGTGAAGTCCTCAACTGGAGGAAAGGGAAGAAAACTACATAGCAGCAGATTTAAACGGGATCTGATCCTGTCTTCATGTTGCTGGTGTAGGTGTAAGAGGGTGTTACCCGGTTTATGTAGTGACACGCAGCATGCTTGTGTGCCTCTTGTCCTAGTGAAGTCACTGACTGCCTCCACCGGTGTTACCCATATGGTAAAATGCAACAGCCGACACACCAGTTGGAAGACACTCTACTGACCCTGCAGCTATTGCTCTCCTTTGTTCAGAACATTCATACCTCCATCCATCCGCCCGCCAATTTATGTGGTATTTTGCTAATAAACAATCATGTATGCACTGTGTTTGTGTGCTCTGTGGAGGAGAGCAGCTTTGACTCTTCGCCGTAGCATTTACTATTGGTAATTCCAAAAAAGTCTTTGCCACTGTGATTTATATTTCTGAGGAAGATACATATTTTGTCCTTGATGTATGCCAAAACAGTATATTATCATTGCCAAGTTGTAAATGTTCTTGGTAAGATTTAGATAAGATGTATAAATAACGTGGAGCTTCTTTTGTACACATATCATTTGCATGCAAATGTTGTGCTGACTGCTGGCTTAGTCGGCATTGTTGCTTTTACCCAGAGGCTCTCTACTTTGTGCTTTACTGCTGGTAAAACATTGAAAGATTGCATCAAAGCATTTCTATAAAAAGCATTTTTTAAGGTGATCAAGAGGGTTTGATATCAGGTTTGCATATGTTTTATACACAGATTTAAATCTTGGTTATTTATTTGGACTCCTGCCACAGAATGTTCTGGTTGTAACATGGCTTGGAAAATAAACCTCTCACTATCACCCCCATGTGTTCAGATGTATGGTTTGTTTTAAGATATGGGTTTGGTTTCTTTACAAACACACTCACTCTCACCTTTCACACACATACAGTACCTGTTGGCTTTAGTATATCAGTGACAACATCATAAAATACAATTATTTTTATATGGAAGTGATGACATTTGCTAAATTATTTTTTTTTATATGGAAGTGATGACATTTGGTAAATTATTTTTTATATAATTAATAATAAGCACTGTAGACTAACCCTAAAAGAAAACATTTGCATTTGTAAAGTAAAAAACAGAAAACAAAATGTGTATGTTGCTATGTTGCAAAAACTATTAAAAGCGAAAAAACAACTATTAATTGTTTGTGTTAGTTGAAAAAAAAACTGAAATAAAATCTAAATATTAAATGAAAAACTTTTAAAAAATTACACAAATATTACCTTGGCAGCTAACTGAAATAAATAAAAAAGCTAAATAGAAATATTTTAAATAATAATAATAATAATAAAATGGGTAAAAACATAAAAAATGAAAATATAAAAATAAATGGTAATTTAGAATATTATATTATACTATAATAGCATATAAATAATATTAAATTAACATTGGTCCTGAGCCCTGTGGCAGTGGTTCTCAAGATTTTTGGTGCCGAAGAGGAAACACCCCATTGTTCAAGACTCAATATCCCTTTTAGTCTAAGCTATTTCCTCTGGTACATAAAGTAGAACAGAAACCAACACTGTCAATAGAATAGAATAAAGTAGCTCTTTGAGTTTAGAATTTTGCAAATCAATAAAAAAAGTTGTGGGGACAAATTAAAATATGAAATATGTTTACACATTATGAAATATGTTGCCCCTTAATGGACCCCGGCCGCCTCGTTGCTCATTGGGACGGGGGTGGGGGCATCTATAAAGATCCTGTCCCAACCGCCTCAAATTTTCCCCGTTCTTTCCTGATTTTACAAACGCGTCCCTAAAGCATATTTAAGTGAACACACTACAAAGAGAAAGAACACAGTGTACATTTGGCTGCATTCCGCGTGGTTTCACAAAAAGTAGGCGTTTCCGTTTGCGCACTAAGATTGTCTTACTGCACCTGCCGTAGTTCCAGCTTCCTGTTTTCATTTGTCCAAGGTTATCATGCGATGAAGGCGTTCCTTGCACTTTAGTTCACTGCGATTAGTAGTTTTAAATTTAAAACGTCTATCCAAACCCTGCAAAATGCCATCCAACAGCGGTATTCAAATCCCCAGCCGGCTGCCTTTGCTGTGCACTCATGATGGAGTGCTGTTACCAGGCTCGACCGTGAGAATCAGCGTCGACACGGCGAGAAACATGCAGTTAGTCAAGAGCAGACTGCTGAAGGGAACCTCGCTGAAAAGCACCATCATCGGGGTTATTCCTAACACCAGAGACCCCGAGCACGACAGCGATGAGCTCCCGTCTTTACACAGGTGGGTCTGTGCTGAAAGAGACTCGGTGTGAGGCAGCTGTCATTGAGTTTCGTTATGAAACCGTTTGAAGGAGGTCCCATAGTCATTTATTATGATTTTATAATACAATACAATACGTAATTTTTATTGTATTGTAAAATTTAGTTTAGCTATAATGTATCACTTTTAAATTTTCCCAGAAACTTTTTTTTTTTTTTTTACCATTGTAATGTTTAAGTTGTTGACTGACAGGAATGACA
Source organism: Spinibarbus caldwelli (assembly GCA_039654775.1). Classification (NCBI taxonomy): domain Eukaryota; kingdom Metazoa; phylum Chordata; class Actinopteri; order Cypriniformes; family Cyprinidae; genus Spinibarbus; species Spinibarbus caldwelli. Next base: position 11,124,026 of record CM077239.1, on the reverse strand, counting down.
GATTTTATTTTATGTTCACTAAACTTTACCCTCAGAATGTGTAGTTGAATAATGTTCAAAATGAAGCATTAAACTGCATTCTTGTTTATTTATTTATTTTGTTACATGTTACATGCTAGTAGCAGCAGTGTTTGTTTTCTAGAATGATCTTTTGAGCAGCAGTTGGACTTTAACCTCCTGAGTCTGCTATGCTCTGTCAGCAGTCAATGTCTCAAATCATAGTGACTTAGTCATGTGGAAAAAATTAAAATATAAGAGAATATAGAAAAAAAATCCAAGCTTGGAAAAGTCATGCAAATATAATAAAACGTCAACAGCCATATAAATTGTATAGTAAATGTAAATTTGGCTATGCTCTACATATCTGCCATACAACATTGAAATCCTCCCAAGCAATCTATATATATATTTATATATATATATTTAAAAGTGCTTATCCAATAATTATGAAAGTATTTCCAAGCCAGTTTGTGATGCTGTCTTGGTTGGCAGCCTGCTAGGTTTTAACACACAGGCAGTATTTCCAATATGCAGCAGTTTTCCCTCAACCTTGACTCTTTGCAGAACTTATCCATACATTAACTCAGTCACATTATAGCTTTTACAATACATAATTTCAATGTCTAAAAGAATTTTAAATGGAAACAAGAGAAAATAATGTGTTATGAAGTTATTGTTATTATTTATAACCCCTGTTCAGTATGTTCCATGCCTCTGTTAGATGTCATGGTTGGCATAAACCTACTCAGATAGCACTAATTTGACGTGATAGGAAACAAAACTCAGGCCTCATTACTTTAATCTGTACTTCTGTCTTCTCAGTATTGGCACAGCAGGACTGGCGGTCCAGGTTGTGGGCAGCAACTGGCCAAAACCTCACTACACATTGCTCATTACGGGATTGTGTCGTTTTCGTGTGACCCAGCTGCTGAGAGAGAGACCCTTCCCCGTGGCTGAGGTGGAACAGCTTGACAAACTGGAGCAGTACACAGAGGGAGATCAGGCTGATGGAGAGCTGGGGGAGCTGTCACAGAGGTTCTATCAGGCGGCTGTACAGGTCAGAAGTAAAGGGATGTGAGTTTGTGTTTATGTTATGATTCTGTTAATAGTCTATAAAAATGCCAGGCTATTTGCCACAGCTTCCTGAAAACACAGATATTATTTATTTGATATGCCTGTGTATTATATAATATAAAACAGAGGTTCTCAACTCTGGCCCTCGAGGTCCACTTTCCTGCAGAGTTTTGCTCCAACCCTAATCAAACACACCTGAACAAGCTAATCACGGTCTTCAGGATCACTAGAAAGTTATAGGCAAGTGAATTTGCTCAAGGTTAGAGCTAAACTCTGTAGAAAAGTGTACCTCGAGGGCCAGAGTTGAGAACCCTTGATATAAAGACGTCTAAGATGTTTTTTATGCTGACCAATTCTTCATTTATTTGATCAAAAATACAGTAAAAACAGCAATATTGTGAAATATTATTACAATTTAAAAAAACAGGCTTCTGTTTTAATATATTTTAAAATGTAATTTATTCCTGTGATGGCAAAGCTACATTTTCAACAGCTATTACAGTGTTCAATGTCACATGATCCTTCAGAAATCATTCTAATATGTTAATTTGGTGCTCAAGAAACATTTATTATTATTACCAGTGAACAAAACAGTTGTGGTGCTTAAAGGGATACTCCACCCCAGAATGAAAATTTTGTCATTAATCACTTACCCCCATGTCGTTCCAAACCCGTAAAAGCTTCGTTCGTCTTCGGAACACAATTTAAGATATTTTGGATGAAAACCGGGAGGCTTGTGACTGTCCCATTGACTGGCAAGTAAATTACTCTGTCAAGGCACAGAAAAGTATAAAAAACGTCATCAAAATAGTCCATCTGTCATCAGTGGTTCAATCTGAATTTTATGACGCGACGAGAATGCTTTTTGTACGCAAAGAAAATAAAAATAACGACATTTATTCAACAATTCGTCTCCTCTCTGTCTCTTTGTGTCAGCGTAGCGCCATTTTGGAGAGCATCCGATGGACACAAAGTGCGTATGCTGTTCTCTGTCATCAGTAACGCATGGATACGCGGTTTCCGTTCAAATCAAAACGTAAATAAACGTACAATACGTATCCATGCGTTACTGATGACAGAGAATAGCGTACGCACTTTGTGTCCATCGGATGCTCTCCAAAATGGCGCTATGCTGACAGAGAGACAAAGAGGAGACAAACTGTTGAATAAATGTCATTATTTTTATTTTCTTTGCGTACAAAAAGCATTCTCGTCGCTTCATAAAATTCAGATTGAACCACTGATGGCAGATTTTGACAATGTTTTTTATACTTTTCTGTGCCTTGACAGTGTAATTTACTTGGCAGTCAATGGGACAGTCACGAGCCTCCCGGTTTTCATCCAAAATATCTTAAATTGTTTTCCGAGGACGAATGAAGCTTTTACGGGTTTGGAACGACATGGGGGTAAGCGATTAATGACAAAATTTTCATTTTGGGATGGAGTATCCCTTTAATATTCCTGTGAATACTGTGTTACATTGTTTCAGGGTTCTTTGATGAATGGTAAGTTCAAAAGAAATTGAAGTATTTTAAATCATAAATGTCTAAATAAATAAATGCATTAATAATAAAATAATCAATAATCTTGTGCACAGTGTTCTTCTTTGAAATCTATTACTCAAGAACTCCAGTAACCAATCAGGCCACTGGCCTACTTTTTCCAAACACTTCTTTTGTTTGTTTGTGTAATTTGTTGTGTAATGGACTAAAATTTAAATAAAAGGGTTCTTAATGGCATCCAAAAAAGATATTGCTAAGAGATATTAGCAATAGTAATAATCAAGGACATAATTTTTCCATGACTGAACAAAAGATGAATGTGATTGTGAGTTTTTTTCCCATTTGGCACCAGTCATCTATAAAGTGAGTCATCATTTAAACAGTGAATGAATATAAAGGCTTCATTCTTTGGCAAATGCTACAGGATGATTCATTGCATGTAGGCTTTTCATTCAGTATATTGACAGTGTCCTCTGGTCTCTCTTTGTCCAGCTGGTTGGGATGTTGGACATGTCAGTGCCTGTGGTGGCTAAACTCAGGCGGCTGTTGGACAGTCTGCCCAGAGAAACCCTGCCGGATGTCCTGGCCTCCATGATCCGCACTTCCAACAAAGAGAAACTGCAGGTGCAGCAGTAAAAAGAGTTATTGTTGTGTTGAATGATTTGCCCAGTGTGATCATACACCAACTAAATATACCTTTATTAAAATATTTTTGTTTGTTGGCAGGTGCTGGATGCAGTAGACTTGGAGGAACGGTTTAAGAAGGCTCTTCCTCTGCTCACCAGACAAATTGAGGGGCTCAAGTTGCTGCAAAAAACCCGCAAACTCAGACCTGATGATGACAAGAGAGTAGGCCAACATCTGTTTCTCCTCCGCCTCACAAACACCCTCCTCCACGCTTCCTGTTCTGTTACACAATCCTTCTTCTTTCTCCTAGGTGTTGGCCATCCGTAAAGGTGGTGTGTTCCCAGGCCGTCAGTTCTCGCTGGATGAGGAGGCGGAGGATGAAGATGGTGATGACATGGCTATGCTAGAGAAGAAGGTGAAGGCAGCAGCTATGCCGGAAGCAGCACTGCGTGTGTGTCTCAAGGAGCTAAAACGGTACGTTCTGGTAATTTTTTAGAGGAAACCACATTTCATAGCTAGCTACGTGCTAGACAGCAAGGGACTTTTCAATGACCAGTGCCCACATCTGTTCTGTTGTCTTTAAATGTATTACAAAGAAGTCATTATCTTTACAGTTTAATCACTATTTTAATTAATAAAATATTAATGACTCCCCCTGCCAAAATGGTTCCTCTCTGGATTTCTTCCTCATCTGCCCAAAATCTCAGAGAATTTTTTTTTCTTTTTTTACACAGATTAAAAAAGATGCCACAGTCCATGCCAGAATATGCCCTCACCCGCAACTACCTGGAGATGATGGTAGAGCTTCCCTGGAGCAAGAGCACTACAGGTAAGAAAGGAAATACTTAAAAAAATCTTTATGTTTTTGGAATGAAGTTTACAAATAGCATTGCTCACTTATTATTAATTATTAAACATTTATGTCTAACCTTAAAGTAGTATATTATACTGTTTTATATTTTATATAAAGCTAAATATAATAAAATGCATAGTATTTAAAATACATAGTATTTAAGTATAGCATTATTTATTAATGTATTTCTGTAATTTAATTATTTCTTCCATGGATAATCTTAAAATATTAAAACTAGTAAAAGTTTGGGTCAGTATTTTTTTTTTTTTGAGATATTAATACTTTTATTCAGCATCATGCATTAAATTTGTCAAAAGAGCAGTAAAGACTCTTACAGTGTTACAAAAAAGATTGTTTCAAATAAATGCTGTTGTTTTGAACTTTTTATTGCTCAAATAATCCTGGAAAAAAATATGGTTTTAAAAAATATTAAGCTGCACAACTGTTTTTAACTTTGATAATAATAAGAAATGTTTATTGAGCACCAAATCAGCATATTATAATGATTTCTGAAGGATCATGTGACACTGAAGACTGGAGTAATGGAGGCTGAAAATTCAACTTTGCCCTCACAGGAATAATTTACATTAATATATTAAAATAGAAACCTGTTATTTTTAATTTTAATAATATTTTACAATATTACTGTTTATTGTATTTTGATCAAATAAATGCAGCCTTGGTGAGCATTAGAGACTTCTTTAAAAAACATAAAATCTTACCATCCCCAGATTTTTTAATGGTAATGTATATTTCATGGTCTGTGTAGTTGTTACCAGTATATGTATAATAAACTGGTTTAAAATGTGTTTTTTTTTTTTTTAGTTTAATAAAAAAGTTTGTTAAATGTTGTTTCCATTTAAATAATGTTAAATGTTGTATTTGATAGTTTTCTTTGAGTTGAGTTAACTAAATATTTAGATAGATAAAATTACTAATTAAACCTAACAAGAGTTAGGGAGCCACCAGTAGAGGGAGTCTTTTACCACATTTTGTGAAATGAGTTGCTCTGAGTCTAGATGTGGAGAGAGATTTGAGCTGTTTACATGTTATTCTTGTCATGTTCTCCATGGCCACATGGAGGACTCTGAGAACTCAAGTACAGCAGATTATCTTGCCAAGCACAGCTAGAGTGTTTGACCATATGTTGAGAAGCACTTAACATACATTTATATTCCTTAATGTTCTTTGTTTTATAATTTTTCCATTTGCTGGAATGCAGCTATTTTTTTTAACTACTTACTGGCAAACTCAAAAGCATGTACATAAATGTATGCATTACTTACTATCCTAAGGTTATAGCTTGTCTTGAAATAAGATCTCTGACTATCCATGAAGGGCTTAAACAAACATGCACATGTGATTCAATGTGCTCACACACACACACACACACACACACACACACACACACACACACACACCTCTGAATTTCACTTGCTAGATGTGTAACAGACCTTGGGGCTGGAATTCTGCTGGGAAAGTCTCATGTACACGAAGTGCATTTCTCAGTCTTTTAAGCTCAGTGCTCAAGGGTGGGACTGCATTAGAAGAAAACTGATTTAGTGGTTTAGATCGGTGCTTGAAAACTGGGAATAGAGAGGTCTGGCCTTACAGGAATGTTCTCCTGTAAATGCAGAATAGACAATCTATGATTTGTGAGAACCATAAAGAAAATTCTGTGCCCAGTTTAGGTTTACTTTATGAGACAGCTGCATGTATGTCTGTATCTTATTACATCAGGCGGTGAAAATGCATATGTCTTTGATAAAATACTCACATTCCTTTCAGAATTTTTACAACATGCGTGCAATCAACGGTTGAAACAATTGTTCTGTGATATTGCTTGTGTAATTTTAGAGAAATTATAGTCAATTTATCATCAATTAATGACAAGAAAAGTAAATAAAGGTAATATTAATGCAATAATATGCATTAATTTTATTATTATTATTTTAAATAACAGTTCAAATGTTCAGGGCCTGTAAATATATATATATATATATATATATATATATATATATATGTATATTTTTATGTTTTTGAAACAAGTCTCTTATGGTCACCATTTGAAAAAATAAAAAGGAATATTGCAAAATATTATTATAACCCTTTTCTATTTGAATATATTTTAAAATGTAATTTATTCCTGCGATGGTAAAGCTGAATTTTCAGCAGCCATTACTCCAGTCTTCAGTGTCACATGATCCTTCAGAAATCATTCTAATATGCTGATTAGTGCTCAAGAAACATTTCTTATTATTAACGAAGTTAAAAACAGTCATTTAATATTTTTCATAATTCTTTGATTTAATATAAAGTTTAAAAGAACAGCTTTATTTGAAATAGAAATCCTGTGTAACATTAAAATGTTTTTAGTGTCAACTTTCATCAATTTAATGCATCCTTGCTAAACAAGTATACATTTCTTTGAAAAGAATTCTTACTGACCACAAGCTTTTGAACGGTAGTGTTTATCTGCATTATTTAACTCTCTGGTGTCTTTCATTGTTGTCTAATCAGATTGCCTGGACATCCGTGCGGCACGGGTGCTCTTGGATAATGATCACTATGCCATGGAGAAGCTGAAGAGAAGGGTGCTGGAGTATCTGGCTGTGCGGCAGCTCAAGAGCACCCTTAAGGGACCCATACTGTGTTTTGTGGGACCCCCTGGTGTGGGAAAGACCAGCGTCGGGCGATCCATCGCTCGCACTCTGGGTCGCGAGTTCCATCGCATCGCCTTAGGGGGAGTCTGTGATCAGTCTGACATCCGTGGCCACAGGTGAGAGGTCATTATAAAGGTAGTACACTCAATGTCTGATCTTCAAATAGGTATGCTATATGATACATATAGTCTCAGTGTCAGACTGCTTTTAAGAAGAAACTGTGGTTGGTCATTTTACATGCAGGTCAGACAGATCCTTCTTGTATAAGTAGGCTGTTCTTGGCCAGAATAAGCTGTGTTGGCAAGACTTTGGGCTGATAATCAACACATAAATATACACACTACTGTTCAAAATTTGGGGTTAGTAAGTTTTTTAAATGTTTTTAAAAAGAAGACTATTATGCTTACCAAGGCTACGTTTGTTTGATCAAAAATACATAAAAAGTAATATTGTGAAATATTTTTCCAGTTTAAAACAATTGTTTTCTATTTTAATGTATTTTAAAATGTAATTTATTCCTGTGATGGCAAATTTGCAGCAACCGTTACTACAGTCTTCAGCATCACATGATCCTTCAGAAGTCATTCAAATATGTTGATTTGGTGCTCAAGAAATTATTATTAATTTTGTGGAAACTGTGATACATTTTTTCAGGATTCTTTGATGAATAAAAGAACAATATTTATTTAAATGATTATTATTTTTTTTTGTAACAATGTAAAAGTCATCACTCTCACTTTTGGTCGAATCATTGTGTCCTTGCTGAATAAAAGTATTAATTTCTTTCCAAAACAATCATACTTACCCCAAACTTTTGAATGATAGTGTGTACTATATAAACATCAACCACCTGTTAAGATTACTGTTAAAAAAGGCCATTTTTCCAGTGCATTGCTAAAAAACTTTTGACCCAACCCTGATGTTACTGTGATTAACCCTGGTGTTACGTTACTAATCCAAGATCCCGAAACTCAGTATAGCCATTCAGGTGTTGTTTTGCCATCAAATGGTGAGTCACAACCAACATGTGAAGCATGCGGCAATGCAAATGTGTGCAGATGCGTCAGATTGAGGTATCAGACTATGATGAACCCACCAAAGAGACGTGACGTAGTGCCCCTTGAATAACGAGAGAAACTTTAAACCATGACCTGCACTGATGACTTCTTTGATGTTCCCTCTGATCTCTTGTCACTATAGAAACTAGAAGGTGATAACAATCATGACACCCTGCAGGCCAGGTCGAGCCTCTGTGCTTTCTGATTGGTTAATGTCAGACCTCACACTTGCACATGGAAAATGTGTCCTTAGGACAAACGGCTCTTCCAAGACTTTTCCCACACACTCTCTGCATTTGTCTTGTTCACTGCATGCCTCTTTAAAAGAGTCTGCATTAGTTTACTACAGTATAGTGTATAAAGTTTAATGACAGTCTTACAGCCCCTAATGACTGTAATTAGGGCACAATTCCATCCTGTCTGTCTTCGCATCCTGTCTTTTGTCAGATTAGTAGGATGAAATTCTAGTTTTTGTGTTTTCAACCACATCAGATGCACTCATGCCTCATCCAGCAGGATTATTAAGAAGTTATTCATTTTATTTTTTCATTTTCAAATTGCATGTGTGATTCATGCTATAACCTGTTACGCAGCCCATCAATTATCTTCCATCAGCAGTAACACCTACTGACAGCCAACAGTGACCTGAATGGGACTGCGTCAACACAGCTGCACTTCAGGTCGCTATGTAGGATGATTGTGATCTTTTCTTTTGTTTGCCCACCGGAGCGCTGATACAGATCTTTTTTTTTACTCCTCTCATCGTTTTCAACTTCATCGTTTATCTCTCCCTCTTGATACTTTCTTCCCACTCCCACTTTATCTCCATGTGTCTCCGTCCTCAGGCGCACGTACGTAGGTAGCATGCCTGGTCGCATTATAAATGGACTGAAGACTGTTGGGGTAAACAATCCTGTCTTTCTATTGGACGAGGTGGACAAACTGGGGAAGGGCCTGCAGGGAGATCCTGCTGCCGCCCTGCTGGAGGTGAGAGGCGCTACATGTAGGTTATAACTGCTGCTTGCTTTGACCAGTCTCAGACTACAAGGAAATCATAAAATATATATATTTTTTCATGACAAAGACTTAAAGGGCACCTATTATGCCCCTTTTTACAAGATGTAATATACGTCTCAGTTGTCCCCAGAATGTGTCTGTGAAGTTTCAGCTCAAAATACCCCACAGATTATTTATTATATCATTTTAAAAATGCCTATTTTGAGTAGGAGCAGAAACAGGCTGTTTTCGTGCATGTATCTTTAAATGCAAATGAGCTACCCCACCCCCTTTTCCATAATAGGGCTGTACCTTTACAGCTCATCTCAGATACTCTACCAAAACAAAACATCTTTTTGGTTTTGATTATCATGTTTATCGCACTGAAATCATGTGTTTTGAAGAGATATCAGTTTAAACTTCTGATGTACGGTTTTCTGAGTGCACACATCCGAAGCACGTGCACAGAAAGTGGCTGTCACATGGCATGTGAGTACTAAACTAAGTTCTCTTTCATGTCTTATTGTGCTTAAACTGCCAAATACACACAAGTTTATGTTAAAAACACACATAAGTCACAAAAAACACAGTTGGTTATGTCTGTGAAGGTAAACAGCTGGGAATGTAATATGAGCCAAACAATAAAATAAAAACAGAAAATCACTCACTGCTCTGGACTGAAAAACTTCTATAGCTATAATAAGAAGACATTTCACATGTAAGTCATTTCTTACTTGAATGCTGCTTTTAAATGCTCTAGCATGAAGATAAACATGGCAGATTGTGTGTGGCTCATTTAGGGCGGGGTCTCTGCTAATACGGCAGTGTCCGTCAACAGTTATGGGCGGGGCCTGTAAAATGTGACGTCACATTTTACGGATTCTGCGAACGGCTTGTTCTGAGACACTGCTTATTAATTATGGGGATTAAAAAAGGGAGCTGGTGGATTTTTATTATTATAGGGTGGTTGTGTATACACACTGCCAACACACATTTATCTTCAAACAGCATGTAAAAGTGAATTTTGCATAATAGGTGCCCTCTAAAGCAAAAGACAAACATGGGTTGCATGTTTCATGGATGGATGAAACATTGATGAAAGAATGGATAGAAACATGTTGCTTAAAAAGCTTGAAGTTTGAAGGTAATATTGATCTTATAAATGTGGATGGAATGTGATATACTGGAGACGGAGTAGTGCCAAACGAACAGATATTTCTGTCAGGGCAGGTCTCTCTCTCCAGTGTGATATTACCCAGACTCACTGCATGACATTATGTGCAACAATACTGAAAGAAAATGTTTTTTGCAATTGTTTGTGTGTGGTCTACAAAATCAGTTTGCATGCAAGGTAAGTGCATGCATACCATAGGTAGTAGGTAATAGGTTTGTTGTCCCTTCTGTGCACAGTATCACATATACATCGCAATTTGCAAACACTTGAATGCACATGATCCAGTTTGTTTTCACTGAGATAAATATCCCAATATCTCTCGTGACGCAGCTGTTCCTGAAGCTCTGAACATCTGTATATCTGTGACTGTAATCCTCTTATCTCCTGGCATGATGAGTTTTTACTACAATCCAGCAGAGGGAGAGAAATGCATCTTACACTTTTACAAGAGATAAGCAGTCTGCATTCTGTAATCAGAAGATCACCACTCAAAAACTATCCGGGGAGTGACGTTCATCTCGTACTGTAAAGCATGTGACCCTTTTCATTGTACTCCAGATCGAGAGAGAGAGATACAGGGAAGTTCATCACAGGGCGGACAAGCTCAACAGAAAGCTCTGTGATTTAGTTTGTCAGAAGCTGAGAGCAAGCATGCTTTATTTAGAGAAGCATTTCAAAATAAATTGTTTTGTGGTGGTTGTTTATAGCTATAGTGGTGTTGTTTTAAACCTTTAACCCTGAGTATTAAACTTTAGCATGTAATTCATGTTGTGCTAGGACATGTATAACACCTCAAATGGTACATCTTTGAGAGGTGCATTATTACTAATTACACATTAGGCTTACTTTTTGTATTATTATTATTTTTTTTTTTAGTTTGGCCAAATGTCATCTTGCGAGGTGGTGTAAGGTGTGTTCACATTAGCACAGCTCAGAAATTACTTTCAAACTAAGCAGCTTTCTGTTAGTCAAAGCGAGATTCTCATGACCAGCTTAACCCACTGTGAAACCTACATTGACGAATCTTTTGACCCTCAAGTGGAATTCTCAATAAAATGGATTCTTATTAAAATGACTCGGGAAATGTGACCGCACCTTTACAGTATTTTAGTATTTCCTTCATGCAACAACGAAAACAGTGCGAGCATCAATGTCTGAAACATCAAACAAATGACTATTATGAACTGGTCCTTTTTAATGAGTCAGTCATAAAGACTCACGAAACCGTCTCAAACTTGCTTGCGAGTTTAGTGGTTTGAAACCAACTCACTCAGTCAGTGAATCAGTTAAAGCCGTTGCTGACTCTCTTACTGACCTGCCAGTCATTTTTTGGTTATGTCTGATTCGAAATGAACCAGGAACCATTAGGCTGTGTATCCACATAAGCATTTTTAGCCAGCTGAAAATGCCAGGCGCTCTTTTGAAAATGCCTGCTGTGGACGTTTGAGAGCGCTTTGGAGGCACACCGTTTAGCTAAATCCAAGGCGACCCATTGTTCTTCAGTCATTGTACAAGTAAAATGTTATGGTTGGTTGGTGTGATATTAGTTTTAGCTGTCCCCCATTGTTATTGGACAGCTGGGTAAAAAGTGACAGTCACAAGCACTGTGTTTTACCATTTAACCATTTTTCAACTATTGGCAACCAAAAAAATACAAGAACAGCGCCTTGTCATGCTTCTGGATTTTTTAAAAATACACAGTGCTCCCATTACAAACAATTGAAAAAATATGCAGGCCTCAGGAAAAAATGCTTTGGTGAACATAAAGCCTTATTGTTATATAGTATACTTCAGATTCATAAGGCATCAGTTAATTTACTGGTTGGTTGTTTGATATGACAACGTGTTTTAAAGGTGACATATCATGAAAATCTGACTTTTTCCATGTTTAAGTGCTATAATCGGGTCCCCAGTGCATCTAACAACCCAGAAAACGTGAAAAAGAACAACCTAGTCATTTTTTTGGTAAGCTTTTCTCTGCAACCTTGTGAAAAAAAGTAACCGCTCAGATTTTACTTCCCCCTTGACGTAGAAAGGGGATCTTATTATAATATTACCTCTCCTTAATATGCAAGTTTCCACCCACAGCGCTGCCATTGTGTTTTCGCAAGCGACATCGGTGTATCAGTTCTAATGCCATGGCGAATGTTTAAGCAAAGCGTGCTAATTGTTCTGTCCTTGGCACTGAAGATCACAGAATACTTATTATATATTTAGAGTCCCAGCCTCAGAGGAGACGAGAGCAATGGATTTGATTTATTTACTGTAAATTATGCTGCTGCCACACAGATCTAATATAAACATGCAAATTCTTTCCCATCCCGTTTACCTTCACAGACATAACTGACTGTTTTTGTAACTCGTGTGCTTTTAACATAAACTTGTGTGTATTTGACGGTTTAAGCGCAATAAGACATGAAAGAGAATTTAGTTTCACATGCCGTGTGACAGCCGCTTTCTGTGCGCGTGCTTCAGATCTGTGTGCTCAGAATATCAGAAGTTTAAACTAATATGGTTTAAAATGCATGATTTCAGCGCAATAGACATGATAATCAAAACCAAACAGATGTTTTTTAGCAGAGTATCTGAGACGAGGTGTAAAGGTACAGCACTATTCTGAAAAAAGGGGGCGGGAACAGCAGCTCATTTGCATTTAAAGATACATACACGAAAACAGCGTGTTTCTGCTTTCACTCAAAATAGGCATTTTCAAAATGATATAATAAATGAT